>JASKGM010093941.1:0-11060 GCA_034509205.1 Ceratonia siliqua
TCTATTGTGCTTCAGGAAATGAACACAGACAGAGGTTCCGAATGCAAACAATCAAGGAAAATAGCCTCCCTACAGCCTATTTAGAGAACCAACATGTATACTCACCAATAAATCACCTACTTATTATTAATGAACATTCCTAATACCATGCTCAGATAGTAGCATATTCAATTCAAACTAGTGGTACTAAGTTTAGTAATGTACACTGACAGTGGCATGATTAAACAACACAATCACACTAAACCACTCATTAAATTGAAATAACATACTCAACCATAGCTATTTGACATGCCTGACTAAAGAAACTCTTCATACCCAGTTAAAAACTAAGCTCCAATTAACATGATGTAAATAATTTGTATGAATAACTTAGGAAACAATAACATCCAAAATAACCTAATTTGATTAAGTGATTGCTTCAATAAAACAAGTATTTCAGTGTCACTCCCAAAAAAAAGTTGAACTTTGCTTAAAAGATTTCATGTTTTCAGGTACTATTTGTAAATGGCGACTATAAATCCAAATGAAGTCAAGCGTAGAAGAAACTGAGCACTCTTTCTAATTGAAGTGACGCAGACAAACAAATGATAAGCAGTATGGCAAGTACCAAAGCATTTTCATCAAATCAGAGAATATGGGATGACAAGTTAAACCCACAAGAAAACCGAAATGTAGGTTTTATTCCTAATCCCCTTAAACGAAATAAAAAACAGAATTTATGAAGCACTCACAATCCAAACATCAAAACTTATTGATCTAAAGCAACCTGCTATGAGTACAGGAAATAAATTGTAGCTGAGATTCACATCTAAAGTGCACCCTCAACAGAGGTTGAATTAGAAATAGAAAATCATGCTTCCCGTAAAATTAAGGACTTATCAGATACAACCAGCAGCCAGAGACTCTCAGATTTATTAACCCAACAGCACCCCTAACAGAAATTAAACTTTCCAGGTGAATACAAATAATGGATTGGAATCAGGAGGGCCCTCACAATTCATCAACCAACCAAAAATTGAAAATGTACTTCTGGATAATGAATTATATGTTGATTAACAGAAACTGAGTCTCTTGGGTTGGTTCAGATTTATAGAAATCACATAATTTCCACTGATTAGAGGTATATAAACCTCTAATCAGGGTTTCAGTCCACCATCAGCTTAACTAATAAAAAGATACCCTACCTTAACAAAGAAAAAAACAAAACCCGTAGCAGAATTAGTACCTTCTGGAATAGGGATTCTTCGATTTCCTAATCTCTAATTCTTCTTTTTTTTAGTCTCTTCAAAGCCCTCAATTGTCTTTTTCTTCTCCTCCAGAATCAGGCTCCTCTTCGGCTCTCAGTTAGGTCTCGGTTCACTCTTGGGTGTTCCTTCGAAGCTCTCTTTGTTCGTCCTTTTTGGTGTTCTCTGAAGCTCCTTTTATAGCCAGCCAGCTAAACTAAATCCCTTTGAAGATGGAAGAGAGATATTTTCCAGCAATTTGAGGAAGGAAATAGGAAAGACTTGCAGCAAATCCTCTGGAAGGACAGTGAGATGACCGAGGGGGAGAGAATGGAGATGAAAGCCGTGGATTAGGTAAACGGCCAAGGTTTCAGGGGGTAGTAGGCGAGCATCACAGCGAGCGGTGAGAAACAGAGGGAGGACGGAGCAGAAATGAGACGGAACCGCGCAGAGATAGACGAGAGTTTGGGGATTTAGCGATTTGGGGGATCCAGGTTGTGGGTTACTGGTCAGGCGGGTATGGGGTCCGTTTGAGTGGGGTTTAGGGTTTGGACCGGTTGGGCCTGAATTTGCACTTAGGCCGAGTGTACGGGCTAGACCCTTCTTTTTTTTCTTTTCTTTTTTTCCAGAAAAATTGCTTTTGGGCTTTTTTTTTTTACTTTTTTTAGAATTTATTTCTTTTTATCTCTCCTTTTTATTATTTAATTATTATTTTTTTAGATTTTATTATTAAATTTTGTTATCAATTAATTTAAATCCCTGGATAAAATTAAGTGTTTACAAGCATCAAGGAGTTTTGATATTGAACGTGCTACTATGTGCAATTTACGTTATCGTAATCTCATTAAGATCATAGGTAGTTGCTCAAATGTTGATTTTAAATCTTTAATAATGGAATTTATGCCAAATGGGGGCCTTGATATATGGTTGTATTCTCGTAAGTATTGCTTAGATTTCTTGCAAAGATTAAATATAATCATTAATATGGCATCTGCATTGGAGTATCTTCATCATAGTTCTTCAACACCAGTTGTCCATTGTGATATAAAGTCGAGTAACGTTTTGTTGAATGAAGATATGGTGGCTTATCTTAGTGATTTTGGTATTGCCAAACTATTAGGTGAAGGGCAGTTGGAAATAAATACCAAGACCATGGTTACGCTTGGCTATATTGCACTAGGTGATGATTTCATGATTTTATTATATTTACTTAAAATTTATAGCCTCTTTGCATGCCTTTATGAAATGACACCATATTCTAATGCTATACAAAATCTCATATCATTTTGTTACTTTTCTATCATGTTAACATTTGAAGAAATCTATAAAAGAGATTAGAAAATTTTCTTCATAAAAATTATAATCGAATCGACATTATGGCATTTTGACTTACAATTGAAATTAATTGACATGTAAAGTATGTATTTAAAGGAGTTGTTTCCATGAAAAGAGATGTGTATAGTTATGGTATTATGTTGATGGAAATGTTTATAGGGAAGAAGCCAACAGATGACATGTTTGTTCAAGGACTAAGTTTGAAAGGTTGGGTTAGTACTTCAATGCCAGATTCAATAATTCATATTGTGGACTTTAATTTGTTGCAGGGAGACAATTCAAATATTGGTAATATATTACCACATATATCATCAATTTTTGAATTAGCATTAAATTGCTACATTGATTTACTTGAACCATGAATCAACATGAGAGATCTCGTGGTGTCATTAAACAAAGTCAAGATTATTTTTATGCAAATGGTAAAGGCACCATGAGTATGAATAAGCATTTTGTAATTATTATTTCTTTACCTTTCCTTTTAATTTTTGGGTTGAACATTGATTTGTTGCAATATATATGCATCAAATATATTTTCATGAGTTCAACATTAATTTATGAAATATTTACAATTTGAAATTTTAATTAGGGCTTATTGGCAAAGTTATTTTGTTGAATATATTGGATCTTAAGTTTGGATTTCTTGTTGTAGTAGACTTAGGTTTAGTTGAATTGTTTATATAATGCATATTATTTATCTTTAAGATTTTAACTGTTATCATTGAATTTGAATGACAAGTACTTAGGGTTTATTTGTTTCAAAGGAAAATGGCACTTCTAGAATTTGATTTCCCACTTTTCAATGTTTGGGTTGGGTTAAACAAGCTACAATTCACTCGTAGAATTTCAATGTCTCTTGGTTGAACTATTTCTCAAACATAGCATCTAGTGCTCCGAACATGATAGCCTCTACCTCGGACAAGGCTTCCTTCATGCATAAATTCAATGGTCTAGAAGTAACCCCTCTGGGCAAGTACGTCTTGTCACCCAAACTAGCCCAGGTTGAACTTCAACTTTGGAATTGAATGAAGTCTTCCTCAAAGGCACCACTTTCCTTTGTTATATTCAGGAATGAATCTACAGAGATTTTATGTTCACTCTCTAGTTTGTACCAAGCAAAATCAACTAGGTAAAATGGTATAAGATCGTTTGGCCCAGTAGAGGCCGAATAGGAACAGAAGCAAGTTGAAGAAACAAGGCCAATGACAGCCTCAATGCTGTCAAGTTGAAGGGTGCAATTGGACTAGAGCTAAGACAAGTGATCATGTTTGAGACTGGTGAGTTTAATCAACAATGTCAAGAAAAGAGGTAGGTTGATAGCAAATGATAACCGCATAATTGAGTAATATAATTAACACTCCAAGCATATATATGAGCTGTGTTTTATTACATTTAAAGCAGATTAATTGAGTTTTTCTTTATTGTTTTCAAAATAGATGAATTGGAAGTAATGCAAGGAAAAGAAAGAGAAATTCTAAGTCTAAAGTAACAAAGCTCAACACTGCAGTGCTGAGGGATGAAGTTGCAACGTCATAAAATCATGAGGAAAAGATGAAAGCCAAGTAAGAGAGCATGGCACAGCGGCCCCTATCAGAGTGCGCTGCGGTGCCCAAATAAAAAAAAAGGACAACTAAGTCAAAGAACTCGGAGCCGCGGCACCCATATCCCAGAGCCGCGGCGCTGTGGCTAAACATTAGGATATTTGATTCCCAACACCCAAGCCATAGCACTGTAACCTAAAGCCATGGCGCCAAGAGGGCTGAGTCATTTAAATAGGCCAAAAAAAAATAAACATAAGTACTTTTTAACCTGGAGATAGAAAACATTGTTGGAAAGGCGTTTTGACAAAGGAACTTTGTGGCTAGAGAAGTAAAGAGACAGAAACAAAGACTCCATAGTTTTTCTTCTTTCCTCTTTATCATTTATGCTATCATTAATTCTGATGTATTTCCTTTTTTTGAATATGTTGAGTATAACTCCAGTGATGGAGTAGTTGCTTTTATCTAGGATTGCAAATTGAACCCACATGTGATCTAGTTTTGATCGATTCTTAATAAAGTTGTGTTTTTATTCTCAATTACTTCCTCTCTTTTATGCTTATTGCAAGTAATCTATTGGCTAGGTTAATTTAGGGAACCCTAGATCTACTGAAAAGAAGAAATTGGAGTTTTGCCATAAAGAAGGGAATGTGTGATCATTTAGCGAAAGCAGTGAAATTGTATAGGATAGGAATATACATATGCAACACATATGGTTGTTAAATAGGGATTTGAACTTAATGAACCACTTATTAGAACTGATCATAGGAATATAGCGTGAATTTAATTAAGAGTAACTCCATTTAATCTTGGAAGAGATAATTGGTTTGTTAAGAACCTGATTGGTAATTGAGGTAATTTGCTAACTATATTGGGGAGAAAAGTTAAGCTGGTGAAGTGTGGGGGAATTTGTAATCCTAGCCTTTGCAAAGTCATTATCTTACATCTCTAGTTATTTGATATTGATCTTTAGAATTGTTTTTAATTAGTTTATCAATTTGAACTGCTATAAGTACTGGTTTGATTAAGATTAAGAAAGATAAAGTTTAGTAGTTAAAAAATTAGTAAAGGTTCTTTGTGGGAACGTACTCATTTTATATTACTTGTCACGATAGCGTACGCTTGTGTTTGTATAGTTATAAAATCACGAATAAGTTTTTGGCACCGTTATCGGGGAATTGTTTTACTATTTTTATTGATACTAGAACTAATTTCTCGATTCTAATTCAAACTCTTGTTGTCTTTATTTTTTTATTTACTGTTATTCTTATTTTTATTTTTATTTTATTTAATTATTTTTTTTATTTTTTTTCTAGGCGTATTAACCTGTTGCATACGTAGTGCAAAAAGCAAGGACACTCTCATTTTTTATCCTAAGATTGAAAAGACGTTTAAAAGGAATAGAAAAGAAAAAGTCCTTGTAATGGCAGGGAATCAACAACCTGTACTGGAACTGGTACCAGATGAGGATAAGGCTATTCAAGATTTCGCATTGCCTCCATTGGATGCAACTCAATCAAGTATTATCCGACCACCCATCAATGCTAATAACTTTGAGATTAAACCACCCATTATCCAGATCTTCAAACATCATTATAGTTTGGGGGTTTAGCACATGAGGATCCACATAAACACATTAAAATCTTCCTGGATATATGTGACACCTTAAAAAACAATGAAGTCTCCACTGAAGCCATCAGATTGACGCTTTTCCCATTCTTGTTATGGGATAAAGCAAAAGATTGGCTAAAATCCCTACCAGTTGGATCTATCACCACATAAGAAGTTTTCGTCTAAAAGTTTTGGATCAAGCATTTTCCACCTGCTAGGAGAGCCAAATTAAGGACTGAGATTACCTCGTTCGAGCAGTTGGATTAAGAAAACTTGTATGAGGCTTAGGAAAGGTTCAAAAGCCTTTTAAAGAAATGTCCAAATCATGGTCTGCAAATGTGGCTATAGATAGAAATATTTTATAATGGGCTGAATGGTTATTTGAGATCCAACATAGATTCCACAGTAGGTGGTGCCCTTTTAGCCAAATAAGCGAATGAAACACATGCCTTATTAGAAGGAATGGCTGCAAATAACTACCAATGGCCTACTAAAAGGTCCATAACTAAGAAGATAGCTGGTATTCATGATGTTGACTCCAATACAGCTCTGGCAGCTCAAGTAGCTGCATTGACTAAGAAAATAGACTATTTGGTAAGTCAACCTGGGCAAAATTCGTTGGTTATCTAGGAATTATGTAGGGGCCACCATTCCTATGAATAGTGCAGTATGAGTTCTGAGTCGATACAGTATGTGAGTAACTTCAACTGACAACAGAACAATCTCTACTCGAGTAACTATAATTCGAGATGGAGGAACCACCCAAACTTCTCATGGAGTAATAACCAGGGAACACAGCAAGTTGTGAAGTCACACCACCCCCAGGTTTTCAACCCCCAATAGGATCACATGCTCCAAATCAAGATAAGAAGTCGTCCCTGGAAGAAGCAATGATGCAATTGGCTAGTAACATTAGTCAAATCATGACTGAGACTAGAACGCAGCTTCAAGAAACAAGAACACAGTTACAGAGTTAGGGGGCATCCATCAGAAATCTCGAGATTCAGTTGGGTCAGTTAGCCATTAACTTGAACAACATACCACATGGTACATTACCTAGTAATACAGAGATAAATCCTCGGATTAACCCCAATTAACAGTGTAAAGCCATGACATTAAGGACTAGTAAGATCCTACCTGAGGTAGAGAGAAAATCAGCATCAGCTCAAGAATATAGGGAAAAAGGTACTGAATTGAAAGTGAGTGAAAATCAAGATATTGACAATGGATTTAAGGTTAAGTCTGATGAGAAAATCATAGTTGAGCCATCACCACCTCCTTTCCTTCAAAGAATTCAGAAGAACAAAACGGATGCTCAGTTTGCCAAATTTGCAGATGTATTTAAGAAGTTACTCATAAACATTCCTTTTGCTGACGCCTTGGCACAGATGCCCATTTATGTGAAGTTTATAAAGGCTATATTGTTTAATAAGTAAAAACTGGAAGATTTTGAGACAATAGCCCTGACGGAAGAATGTAGTGCCATTCTCCAAAAGAAATTACCCCCGAAGCTTAAGGAACCAGGAAGCTTCACAATACCATGCACTATTGGTGACAAATTCTTTAGCTGGGTACTATGTGATTTGGGGGCAAGTATAAATTTGATGCCCTTGTCTATCTACAAAAACTTAGGGCTGACTGAAGTAAAGCCGATTAATGTTACCCTACAGTTGGTAGACAGATCACTCACATACCCAAAGGGAATTGTTGAAGATATTTTGGTAAAGGTAGACAAGTTTATATTCCTAGCAAACTTCATAATTCTAAATATAGAAGAAGATAGATAAGTTCTTATAATTCTAGGATGACCCTTTTTGGCAACTGAAAGGGCATTGATAAACGTTCCAAAGGGGGAACTAACTATGCGGGTTCTAGATTAGGAGGTGACATTTAAGCTGTGGAAAGCCCCTTAAATACCCACTCGAGTCAGGTGAATGTTTTAGAGTTGAAATAATTGAGAACTGCATTAGTAAGGTGTTTACTGATGAACACCCCAGTGACCCTTTGAAGGGTGCTATCATACACTCTGTCAGTGTAATTGGACATGAATCTAGGGAATACTTACAGTTCCTAAATTCTGTACCACACTTTTGTTGGCTATGGGGGGGTTTCAAAGCGTTAGACATCCCTATTGATAAGGAGTCTAAGCTTATGCCATCTATCGAGCTAGCCCCTACATTAGAACTAAAACCTTTACCAGACCATCTGAGTTATGCATTTTTGGAAAACTCTTCTACACTATCTGTGATTGTCTCTTCCATCTTGGATGAAAGACAGAGAGATAAACTGTTAAGGGTGCTGAGAGAATATAAATAGCCTTTGGGATGGACAATAGCTAATATAAAGGGCATTAACCTTTCCATCTGCATGCATAAAATTTTGTTTGAAGATAGTATAAAATCCAGCATTGAACATCAGCGCCGGCTTAACCTGATTATGAAGGAAGTAGTAAAAAAGAAGGTGATTAAGTGGCTAAAAGCAAGAATAATCTATCACATTTCTGATAGTACATGGGTTAGCCCTGTACAGTGTGTACCCAAGAATGGAGGTATCACTATTGTTCCTTATGAGAAAAATGAGTTAATCCCGACCCGAACAATGACTGGTTGGTGAATGTGCATGGATTATAGGAAGTTAAATAAGGCAACTAGGAAGGATCACTTCCGCCTTCCTTTTATTGACCAGATGTTAGATCGACTAGCTGGTCATGCTTTTTACTACTTTCTAAATAGGTATTCAGGCTATAATCATATTGCCATCGTACCAGAAGATCAAGAGAATACTACCTTTACTTGTCCTTATGGTACCTTCACATTTAGGAGAATGTCTTTCAGGTTGTGTAACGCACCAGCTACCTTTCAGAGATGCATAATGGCTATTTTCTTTGACATGGTCGAGAAGTTCATTGAAGTATTCATGGATGACTTTTTAGTTTTTGGAAGTACTTTTGATCATTGCTTAGACAATTTGGGATTGGTTCTCAAGATATGTGTAGAAACCAATCTAGTACTTAACTGGAAAAAATGCCAATTCATGGTCCAAGAAGGCATTGTTCTGGGCCGTAAAATATCATAACAGGGCATAGAAGTTGATAAGGCAAAGATCTCCACCATTCAAAATTTACCCCCTCCATCATCAGTGAAAGGCATTCGAAGTTTCATGGGGCATGCTAGTTTTTATAGACGATTCATTAGAGACTTCTCCAAAATCTCGAAGCCACTATGTAATCTGCTTGAGAAGGATTTCAGTTTCACTTTGATGATGAGTGCCTTAAGGCATTCTAGCTTCTTAAGGCAAAATTGATATCGGCACCTATTATTGTAGCCCCTGACTGGCATATGCCATTTGAGTTAATGTGAGATGCCAGTGACTATACTGTGGGGGCCAGGGTATAGAGAAACTATTCCACACTATCTACTACACAAGTAAAACTTTGAATGAGGCTCAGATGAACTACACCACTACGGAGAAAGAACTGTTAGCGGTAGTGTTTGCTTTTGACAAGTTCAAATCATATTTGGTAGGGACCAAAGTGATAGCTACACTGATCACTCAGTAATCAAGTATCTTATTGAAAAGAAAGATGTCAAACCCCGACTAATCAGATGAGTGCTATTACTCTAGGAATTTGACTTGGAAATTCAGGATAGAAAAGGTGCTAAGAATCAGGTAGCTAACCATCTTTCTCGGTTGAATAATGCAACCAATGCAGGTGACACAGGTATAATTAATGAATCATTTCTTGATGAGTAGCTTTTCACTTACTAGCAGAAAGGCACACCCTAGTATGCGGACTTAGTCAATTTTTGTGTTAGCCATATTACTCCTCCAGATCTTACTTATCAACAAAAGAAAAAGTTTTTACATGATACTAACTTTTATTTGTGGGATGAGCCCTTTTTGTTTAAGCAATGTGCAGATCATATCTTGCGACGCTGTGTACCAGAGGAGGAAATGGAAGACATCTTGGCCCAGTGCCATGCATCTGAGTATGAAGGCCATTATAGAAGAGATAAGACCACAGCTAAAGTGTGACAATCAGGTTTCTATTGGCCCTCTCTTTTTAAGGATGCTAATGCCTTTATTTCTAAATGTGACAAGTACCAGAGAACCGATAATATCTCACGGAGACATGAGATGCCTCTAAACAACATTCTGGAAGTAGAAATATTTAATGTATAGGGGATTGATTTCATGGGACCCTTTCCACCGTCCTATGGAAATCAATATATCCTCGTAGCTGTTGATTACGTCTCCAAATAGGTAGAAGCAGTGGCATTACAAACCAGTGATGCAAAAGTAGTCCTATCCTTTTTTTAAAAAAATATTTTTACTCGTTTTGGTACCCCCCGGGCGATCATAAGTAATGGAGGGACCCACTTTTGCAACAAACAATTTGAAGCCCTTCTGACAAAATATGGAGTTAAGCATAAAGTAGCCACTGCTTATCACCCACAGACCAATGGGCAAACTGAGGTGACAAACAGGGAGCTAAAGAGAATACTAAAGAAGTCAATTGATCCTAATAGGAAGGACTGGTCCAAAAGGCTTGATGATGCTTTGTAGGCTTATAGGACAGCATATAAGACCTCGATAGGGATGTCACCCTATAGGTTGGTATATGGAAAAGCATGCCATCTTCCAGTGGAGTTAGAGTACAATGTATACTGGGTAATAAAAAAGTTAAATTTTGACTTCCAACAAGTAGGAGAAAAGAGGTTGCTCTAACTCAATGAGATGGATGAGTTCCGTCTCCAAGCGTACAAAAATGCAAAACTTTACAAAGAAAAAACCAAGAGGTGGCATGATCAGAAGCTAATGCACAGACATTTTGAGCTAGGACAAAAGGTGCTATTGTATAACTCTAGGCCGAAGCTATTTTCTGGAAAGCTAAAGTCCCGATGGTCAGGACCCTTTCTTATCATTAAGGTATTACCTTATGACATTGTCGAGATTTCTAAAGAAAGTTCAAACCAGAGTTTCACAGTTAATGGACAGCGTCTGAAGCACTACTAGGGAGGACCGATTGATTGCCAGTGAATCTTCCTCACCTTAGTTGATACTGAGTGACTATAAGACAGTTAGGCCGATGACTATAAACTAAGCGCTACATGGGAGGCAACCCATGCTTTTAGATGCTTTCGCTTCCTATTTTTGCTATGCTAATGTCATTTACTTATTATTTTTGTGTGTTGAAGTCTTAGTTCCGTATCTGCACCGAGTGTAGGGAATAGATAAGTTTAAAGCTTGGAGAATCCATGTCAAAATATAGTAGCAGCATTTAATATCCTTACATACCTTTTGTTGTAAAAATGATATTATGAACTTCTCAATTTTTCAAGGTTAATCCACT
>JASKGM010093952.1:0-13043 GCA_034509205.1 Ceratonia siliqua
TGAATAAGAGAATCAAACTATTACATATTCAATCCTTTATCCTAGCTTTAGATGATTACCTAGTTCATTTAGTTAGCCACCCAAATAAAACCAAGTATTAATCATGAACAAATCAACTAGAAGAACATAAACAATCATTCAAGAGAAGTTGAATAACATTATCAATGAATTTAATCACAAAATCATGTCCAAGGCATTGAGTTCAACCTCAACCAAGGGGATTTAGCATTCTAACATCAAAAAATTACTCAATACAACATTTGAATCCATGAAAACAATAGAAAATACAAGAAGAATGAAGAAAATGTGAAGAGGGAACTCTTTGAAGACTTCCAAACAGATGAACCTTCTCCAAAATCACTCCCTTCAGCCTTCCTCTTTCTCTCCTCCTCTCTTCTTAGCTTTCTCCCCAGTTTCCCAAATGTTAGAATAGTGAAAATGAAGTGGGATATCTTATTTTAAGTGAATCAGCACGTGCGAACACTGCGGCCTTAGCTCTAGAGCATTGCAGCGCTTAGCCCTAACTTCTGATTTTGGGCATGTCAGCAATGGGTGGCGCGACCCTGGCTAGTGGGTGCCGCCAATGCTACAACCCTGTCTCGGAGCACCAGGGCTCTAAACTCTCGAGTTTGGAACATTTTTTCTTCGTTTTTGAGGGCATTGACACTGGAACTCCTACCTTGGACCCGATATTTATCATCGTGAGCTCTTTTTCATATGGACTTGCTCACATTACTCCAAAGCATGCGTAACTTGAATAACTTCATCTCATAAGTGAATTTCCACTTCAAAATACCTAAAAAACATAAAACAAAGCTAAGAACATGAGAAACTCAAGAACAAAGCAAGTAAATGCAAGAGAATTTATCATAAAAATATAACAAAATATGCACTTATCAATTACACACTAAGCTTATTTATAGACGTAATAGTTTTCTTTACACTGCCATTAGCATCTCAAAGATTCTGGACATTAGTCTTTCCCACCACCTGTAGCTATTAGAAATTTCCTAGAACAATCTTTCTATAGCTTTAGTTCTTTGCTTCAATAGAGGTGGATTCAAGAGTTTTGAACTAGAGCCAACAAGGGCTCAATCATTATGGGCATGTTGTGGCGATGCTCCAATTACATGGATAAAATTGTATTATCACTTATCCATCAATAGAGAAAGGCAGAGAATGGAAGAGGAACAATGAGATGTGAAAGTGAGGAAGAAAACAAGAGTGAAGTCTTAAGGGCAATTTAGTCAATAAATAAAAAATTTTAAACGGTGTGATTTTTAGAAATAGATGAGAGTATGTATAAGATAAGCAAAATGGGAGGTTGGATCGAGTATATTACTCTAACCTTTAATTGAAATATGGAAATGAAATAGAAATTGGGAGTGAATTAGGAAAATGAAGTTCAACCAAGTCAAACAATAATTGAACTAGAAATGAAAAAGGAAAGAATGAATTAGGGAAGTAGAGTTCAACTAATTATAGCCTTACTTGAACTATGAAAATGAAATAGGAAAGTGGAATTTCGCTCCTAAGGTATAGTTTAAGGTTTGAGTTTTAGGAAGTTGGCTCGGTTAGGGTTTTCATTTTAGGAGAATGGATCAGTTGGGGTTTTCTTCTTAGGAAAATATCTCTGTTAGGGCTTTCATTTAAGACAGTTACTCAATTAGGATTTTCATTTTAGGAGCCTGGTTACTTTTTTTGTTTTCAGAAAGTGACTCAGCTAGGGTCAGTGGGGGTTTTCGTTTTAGGAAAAGGCATTGCTTAGGGTTTGGAGGCTACAATACTAAGGCGGTTAGAGTTTTCATTTTAGGAAAGTAGCTTGGTCAGGCTTTGGAGGCTATGAAGGTGAGGTGGTTAGGGTTTTCATTTTAGGATAGTGTGTTGATTTGTGTTTACAAGCTAAAGAAGGTGTGCCGGATGGGATTTTCATTTTAGAAAAATTGTTAATATGTGCTTTAAGCTAGGAAGGTGAGTTCTTGTTCTCTCCCCTTTTCTTTGAGTATTTAGAGCAATGCTTAGACAAAATATGGTGTTCACATCCATTACCTTTTATATTGCTGCAGAGCTCTTCCGTGATTTCTCCTCCCCTTATGGGAGCTTTTTGTTCTACTCTGGAAGCCTTCTCCATCCATTAATGGAAGTTTATCCTTTTCATGGTAAGAGCTTTAATTTTCAAATTCTTTGAATATTTACAACTTTCTTCATTAATTTTACAACAATGCTCATAAGTTGAAGAAGGAAGAAATTTTAAATGACTCCCTCAAAGAGGGTTGGGGTTATGTTCCCTCTCTTATGTCTTTCAAATTTCTTATAATTTCTTCATATGTATTTCTTGTGAGATTTTTGTAAATTTTCTGATTATGAGGTGTTGCCACATTATTATGTTTATTTTATCTTCTTTTTCCCCATAGGATCGAGCTTAGATTATGATTGTTTATGTTTGATAGCACTAAGTCTTCTCTTGTCCCACCAGGCCAATGTCAACGAAAATTCCCACTTCAGTTTCCAACCAAAAAAATAAAATAGTTTTGCTATGTATTATTTAAATATTTATCGCACGGAAAAGTGCGACTCCATTTGAAAACAAAACATTGAGAGTGTAAATATTTTTAGCTTCATGTTTACCAAGTTTGATACAACATTTGTTTGTGGAAAAATTTTCATACACAAGAAATATATTTTATAAAGAAAAAAGACCTCACCTTTAAAAGCTAAAAACGAGTGTTCTAATCCATCAATATTCAATATAAAGCATTTAACAGAAATCATAAAGCGTTGTCCTTTAGCTCTAAAACCTAGCCTTTAACATTTTAGTTGACATTAAAAGCTCCCATAGAATGAATAGCTTACCTTGTGCTTTTGGCTCAGCTTTTAGCAATATTTTAAAAATTAGATTCGTCATTAAATTGGTAGGTTCACTGTTCACTAGTCCAACGGCAGACTTGACCAAGAATAAATCACTTAAATATATATGTAGTAAGTTTAAAATAATAAAGAATACATGTATTATATTTATTTATATTTAAAATGATTAAAATTATATTATTTTGAACAAAAAAATTCATAAAAAATTGTGTCAAAATGATGTTCCAATTAAAATAAAAAAGAAAAAAATGGTTGAGTCAATCCAATTCACTAATTTTTAGCCAATTTAATTTTTTACTAATCAATTTTAAGGGATCGATCAGATCGATCTGGCCAATTCACCAATTTCTAGGTCCATCTGCTCAATCCAATCAAAGTTTTTATTCTATGCTTTAATTGAATTATTTAAATTCATTTTGTTTAAAATTTAATTTGTTTTAGCTCATATAATAAATAAACAAAATTTAATTTAATTTGAAGCTCATTTATTATATAAACTAAATTTGAAAACTCTATTATTCTCCTTGACTTGTTTATTAAAAATAATTAAAAATATATCACATATAAATTTCAAATTCTATATATTAAATTATATAAAAATTTATATATAATAAACAAAATATATCAATATAAAAAAAATAAATTAATTTAAATTTTAAATTAATTCGCAAAAACTTGAATTTATTTGTTTATAATTTTAAATAAAATAAATATTAGTGTTAAATAAAATTAATGAATTAAGCTAAATCTCATTTATTATTCAAACTTGAGAAACTCGCTTATTAAATAAACCGAATCCAAAACCAGCTAGTGTTATGCTCGACTCCACTCATTTACATATCTAAGCTTACCAACCATGATGTAAATGGTAGATTTCCTTTTTTATTTAAAAAATATTAATAGTGTGGATTTCAATTCTAGGGAGTATAAGGCTTCTAAGACAATAAAAAGAACTAAGGTCGGATAAGAACTGGAGACTCCTCAAAGACAATTATGAGCAACGCACAAAAGAAAAGTCAAATACAATTGTATCTCATAACAAGTGTAGGGAAAAAATGACCCCCGTAAAAGATGCAAAACATTACACTCGAACCAAATACAGTAGAAACAGCAAAAAAAGCAGCGACAATTATGACCTTTCTTGCTGAAATCTCTTAAGCATTACCAAGAACTCCAAACAACTCATTCCAAATGAAAAAAAACTGCCAAACAAAGTAAAATTAAATTGGTTACATTTCTTGTACCCAAAAAAAATTGGTTACATTTCTTAACTAAATCTGCATAGCACATTATGAGATAGTGCTGTGTATGGCATACAAATCTACATGTCATTTGTAATAATCCTATTAAGCCTTCATTAATAATGTTAACGCACGTCAATCTTTAAATTAACACTAACTCCAAACTGTGCTAACAATATCCAAAATTACCATCTGACTACAACTTAGGCACCTTATATCCATTGCATCTCCAAGAAAAACTAGTGCAGCAAATTTCTTAATTTCTACCACTACTTTATACTCATTCTCCTATTGATACTCATATATATGATTACTCATTTATCATCAATATATGAACATTAGGGCTAATGTACACCCGTATGGTATTCTTACCAATTTGTCAGGATGACCAATCCCCTTTCTCCCATCTCTTGGAACGATTTTAACAATAGGACTAGAGAATGCATATTTTGGAGAGAGCGAGAAGGCGGGGGGGGGGGGGGGTGGGACTTGGCAAAATTTTCAGTAGACTTAATATTTTAACCCAACAAAATTGCAGATAATATCTCTCCCATTGTCTTCTCAGGCATGTCACCTTCATTATCCATCTCCATGCCAGACTCGAGGACAGCAGCATCCAATACTAGCTTTCTTTTTGCAATCTCATATACATTTTCATCAACTGTACCCTTGGTCACTAGCCTGACAGTGCAATACATCAGGAGTATCATTAATCTATCAAAGCATTTAAATAGATCAAGTTTGTAAGTGAGGGAATAAAAGGGATGAACAAGTACCGATATACAGTTACAGGCTTCATTTGACCTATCCGATGACAACGATCTTCTGCCTGTCTATCAATCTGTGGATTGAAATCCATGTCATGAATTACAACAGTGTCAGCTCCTGTCAAGTTCAAGCCCTGTCCTCCTGCTCTCGTAGAAAGCAAGCATGCAAATATTGAAGTATCATTATTGAATGTATCAACTATTGTTTGCCTCTCTGTTACCTGTGTACTGGCAATTACAGTGGGATTCAAAAAGAAAATGTGCATCCATCAAAATATGTTTGAAAAATGGTGAGCATGTACACAACTCTGCAAAGGAGATAAAAAATTAACAGCAAACCCGTGTGTGCTGAGTAATTAAAATTCATTGCAGATCAGGAAGCTATTACAAAGGAGGTATGACTCAGCAAATGAAACAGGAGAAAAAGAAAAACCTTAAAGCCCCCATTTACTTATGCATCACTTGCACATACACCATTCACACCAGTGACAAGTGGCAGATTTCGATTTGTCTGTCTGTTGGACCAGCTATACAAATTAAAATATGCCACGCTGTACTTGTGCAAACAATTAATTCTGATGTAAATATAGATTTTCCCAAACTTAAAAAGTCAAAGGAGGCACAACACAAGTACAATTAGCCCATTTACTAACACAAGGGCTGGAAGGGGCAGTAAATGAAAACGGCTTCCAAAATTCTTAGGAAACAATAGAATCAGAACAAAATGCACTCACTGAGAAAGGGCGCTTCTCTTCTATAGTGATTTTGTGACTGTATTCAAAACTTCCAATAGCTACTGCACTTGCAACTATAATTTAATAATGGACCAACAATCCTAAACTATAATTTTTATCACAATCAACTGAAGGAATGTGATTTACGTGTTGAGAAACCTATCAATTATACAATGATATGATAAGTCTTACAAATTAAGTAGGAGTGTTAAGAGATTAGGAGTCTAATATTGTCAGAGTCTTATAGTTATCCCTTATCAGTATCTTTAGAAATTGTCATCCCTTTGAAGGATTATCTTTTATATTCCAATTTATCCAAATTAGTATAAATATACAAGGGTAGGGGCTGCCACAGTATGTTTGACTACACTACAAGTGTGCAAGCCTTCCTATTCGCTACCTTTGCTATAACCTTAAATTTCAACAATAGGCAATCAACCTTCAGCTACAGAAGGTAGTGAAATAAAAGTACAACCAATATAGTAAAGATACTGATGCAGTAAATTAGAGAACGAGAAAGGTAGACGGAAAGAAATGAATGTGATATTCAAAGAAATTGGACATCAGACAAAAAAATTACGAACATTTAACTTCATTATTAATTTTTCTAGTTTACAAATATATATTTAAAAACTTGTATAATTTATTCTAATGTACCCTTAACCTAAATTTCATTGAATGTTGGGTGCCCCTTGAGTTTACAGCAGCTAATGTTTGTAAAACTAGAGAAGATCAGGAGAAAAACCTTAAATTTCAGAATCAGTCAATGGTGACAATACTAACTACATGACAACGGTATTTATAGGGAGTTTACAGCTTTGTACAATAAATGGCACAGCTATGTATAACTCACACGACAGCTAGAATATTCCTAAAATACAACTCACGTTCACACATATTGACAAATGATGGCTAGTGTTCACACCTATTCTAACATTATTGCTTAACGTTAGAGGGTTTGTAAGGAGCTAGGAGGGCAAAACTTTATGATGGTTTGTAGCTTTCCAGTTATTAAGTATATTCCAGGATGCTTTGTTATCCTTAGAGCTGTTGTGGATGGGATAGATTTTACTTTTTATAGCTTATCTTTGGTCACCATCATGGCATCTTTAATGGAAGCTCCCCATTAGATATGCAGAGGGATTGAAGTTTTATTGCACTGATGAGCTTGTCTGTTTTCCCTTGTTTTCTTTTTAATTGTTGGTATTCAGGAGGATATCTTATCTTACATTTTACCTTTTGTTACACGACGCGACTGAACCCACTTTGGACATGAACATGGAGGGGTGTAACCACTAGGCCAATCATAGCCTGATGGTGGAAAAGTGGGAACAAGGGGATGCAATTATTGCATCCGCAAATAAGTTTTGCAGTACCTTCCATCAAGACGTCTGTAGGTCAACCCAATGACATCCAGTGTCCACTCCAATATGTCAAGCATTGATGTCCACTGACTAAATATCAAAACACGATGACCACCCATTTGTAGTGAAGGAAGAAGATCAGCTAAGGCCTAGATCAAGGGAACAACTCAATTTCAGCACACCCAGCAAATAATTTTGCCTGCCTCTATTAATTGATAATTGCAGAATTTATTGAAGCCACAAAAATCATACCTGACATTTTGCAGAGAGCATAACATTTTTATCTGGAAGGATACCCTTTCTATGAGAGACACCATAATGACGTAAAAGCTGCAAAGAATTCAAATATATACTACTGTTAAAACAGAAATGAATATATACACAAAATTCTTGTCTAATCATAGCCAAAGAAAGTTAAAATTTGATATCTTTCCTCACCAGGATTGAGGAAAATATCCAGAAATAATTTATACAAAATTATAATAAAGGAAAAAAAAATTTCCTTTTTCCTCTCTAGAGGACATTCAAACTACAATAGTCTCTAAAAGGCTCAATAGCATGTTTTGAGGATAAAAATTACCTTGCAACGAGCACTAGAAGCATCCCGGCCTTCATGTTATGAGATTCTAAATCTTCTCTAACCTCTACCAACCATTTGCATTGTGTTTGTTAAAGCATACTTTGGGGCTCCATTTCAATACCAGAGCTTTGATGCTCATAATTTATTGAAATGCTGGAATAGTTAAGGCTCCACTACAGTTTGCACAAAGGGTTTCTCTTCCTATCTCTCACTTTACTTCATTTTATGTGGTGTATGTGTGATGGGCATATGAGAAAACTATGCTCCATCTTGAGGAGAGTGTTGGAAAAGTCAAAGAATCATCATTTTTCTTGATAAAAGAAGAAATTTTATTAGAGAGAAAAGAAATTACAACTTGTTGGGGGATAAGAAATCCTCAAGCAAGAAAGAAAAAGAGAAAAAAAAAACAAAGCATAAGAACAAAAAAACAAAGTACCAACAAAGCTTAAAGACATAGTAGGACTGCCAAATCTCATTGCATATCTGTTATTGTGACTCCCCTAAAAGTCCATGCACCGAAGAACAAAGGGACACCATATGAACAATTTTATCCCATAACTCATGTAAGAGCAAAGTTATGCCCTTGAAGATGCGGGCATTCCTCTCCAACCAAACAAACCAAAGAATTCCAAACACCACCCATTGCCACAAAACTTTATTCTCCCTGTTACCAAAACCTCGGAAGTGAATTGAAAGGAACCGCTCCAAAGTACTAGGACATACCCAATTTTCTCCAAAAATACCAAAAGGTTTAATCCAGAGATGATGTACTGGTGGACAATGAAGAAATATATGAGACAAAGTTTATGAACTAGAACTACACATCACAAACCTGTCAGGAGAAAGAGCTGTATAGGGCCTATGATTCTGCAACAAGTCGTTTGTGTTCATCCTATTGAGCATTGCAGTCCAAACAAAAGATTTGACCTTAGAAGGAACTTTGGAATTCCAAATCGGCTTATCAAGAAGGAACTGCTCCCTAGAAGGAGAATGAACAAGGAACTGAAAGAAAGATTTGCAAGAGAAAATCCAGAGGAATCAAGATTCCAAACTCCAATATCTTGACTTGAAGAAAGATGGACAGAATCAATTCGAGACAAAAGGGACTGAAGCTCACTGCTTTCTCTATCATTCAAATTTCTGAAAAAATGAAAATTCCAAGAAAGATTATGTTGTGCAACAGCAAAAATAATTTGGATAGGTGAGTTTTGCAAATGGGAAAGCCGATAAAGGTGAGGGAAAGCATCGGAAAAAGGAATATTACCCATCAAAACAGCCTCCCAAAATCTAATTTATGAACAATTACCCAATTTCAAAGAGACTGGTGGTCTAAAAGACAAATATCCTAAGGAAATAAATTTCCAAGGACTCACATGTGTACCAGTCACCATAGCGTTGGCATCCCAACCACTATGATCTCAACCATACTTACTCTGAATTACCTTATGCCACAATGCATTAGCCTCTAAAGGAAAACGCCATAAACATTTAGCTGCCAAGGCAATGTTTTGGGACACCAAGTTTCCAAGACCTAAACCCCCTTCATTCTTAGGTCTACAGCAGACTTCCCAACTAACAAGAAGGTCTTTCTTTTCCTGCCCTGCTCCTGACCAGAAAAAATCTCTCATAATCTTCTCAATCTTCTGTGCTACAGCTGCTGGAATTTTGTGGTGTAGAATGGGACAAAGGTTCGGCCAACTCCGCGGTGAAGGGCGCACCCATGGGCAAATCCCACCAGTCCCAAGCCTAACTTACTCCCAAATGCTAACTCATGAGTGCAAGGTTTATCCAACCCTTATATCTAATCCTACTTAGCCAATCTTAGCCAATGTGGGACTAAAGGATATTCACCCAGGGGGCAACTCCCCACAGGGCCCCAAGGGTCTTTCCTAAGGAAGCCTTCCGGTGCCAAGGATGCTCCCGCATCATTTTGAAAAGAGACAGATAATAGATGGGAATACTTGATAAACAAGAACGAATAAGGGTGATACGCCCACCTAATGAAAAATAAGCCCCTTTCCAAGTATCCAGGCGCTTACAAATCTTTTGTATCATTGGGTCCCAAAAAGATGTAACTCAGGGATTGCCACCCAAAGACTCACCAAAATAAATGAGGGGCCACTCTAGCATCTGGCAACTAGCCAAAACAGCATAGGAAGAAAGATTTGGACTGCCTATGTTTATTCCTACCACTCCACTCTTGGCCATATTGATCTTTAAAGCTGAGACAGCCTCAAAAAACTGAATGATACAAAGAACATTCGCAAAACTAACTCTATCATCCTGTAGAAATAAAAATTGTGTCATCCGCAAATTGTAAGTGAGAAACCATCACTCCCTCCTAACCAAAGTCAAAGAATCTTCATTAATACTCTCCTACGAATAAAAGAGCTGTTTAGGGGAAAAAACAAGGAAAGAAATTAAAAGCTTGTCTAAATTAGCGAGATTTGGTTGAATTAGAAAGAGAATTGGGAAGTGTGGAATAAGCAAAGAATATTCACTATTAATGTATGGTTCAGTGACTCTGGGGAGTGAACTTAGGAGAATACTCTAAGAGTATGCGTATAATTTCTTCTAATGTTTTAGACTATTCTCATATGGCTTGCTTGGAGGCTGATGGTGGAGCTCATGGTAGTGCTAGGTAGAATCAGCAAGTCAAAGGGATGAGAGGAATAAGTTAGTGGTGTCTCTGTTGTGCACTCCAATGATTTAGTATACTGAAGTAAGAGTAATTGTAAGCAAATTGCATAAATGCTGAGAGTGAGTACCTCAGGTCGAAGAAGATCTAGCTTATATAGTGAATGAGGATTGAACCACTTGGGACATTTGGGCCTTTTCCAAGGTGTCAAATAGTACCTACATCTAATTATGAGATTACATGATTCCCCAAGAGATATTTAAAAAATCGTTACACATATGTGGAGGGTCACAAAATTCATGGGGTTGTACTCAGCTAGGTGAGGGGTCAGTTCAGCTCAGTCAGCGTCGGCCAAGTTTAACTCTAGTTCATATTATATGGGAGAGAGCACAGTTGGGTAGGTAGAGAAAGACCTACCATAAGGGTTGGACAACCAAGCTCGGTCAGCCTAGCTGGGTAGACAAGGAGAGACCTACTGTGCGAGCCTACCTTTGTATGCTAGATTGTATGCCCAGATCCTGAATTATCACTAGCCCCCAAGTTCTTGTGCGCAGCGCTGGAAAAAACTTGTGCTTCTGAAAATGAGCTCTTATAATAGTGTCAACTAAGTGTGCATGGTCAAGTTGATGTTTGCCTCAGCCATAATGAGGTTGGTCAGCCTAAGCATGACATAACTCAGCCTTGGTTTAAATTAAGTATCATCACTAGAAGTTGAGGTCACCCTTGACCATATTGAGCTTAGTCAGCCTAGCTAGGTAGATAAGGGGAGACAACCAGAGCTTACCTATGTGATAAGCCTTCCATAAGATTCACTTATGCAAGACGTGGGAAATAGAGGACAGAAGGGAGTACCTAAATTTATATTAGTTTCTATTAGTTTCCTGTCTTTATTATGTTTTGCTGAGCTATCAGTTTAAGTGATTATGTTTTGTCTGCTGTGCTAGGTAGTTAGTGGTTGGGCATTTATTTCCGTTGTTTCGTCTCCTTTATTGGGGGGCTGAGCCCTGGTGGGGGGGGGGGGGTAATTTTTTGGCTGGTCTTGTGGGAGAGAGGTGAGTCTCTCGAATACTCACCAGCACTTTTCTGTACTGTTTCTCCATTGGAATATTATTAGAGTTATTTCCTTCCATCTATTCCTATTGTTCGGTGGTTTCTATGGTGTTTTATCATTTTGGCTGTGTGGGTCGTATCAAAGTGCTATCAGAGCACATAGTATCCATAAGGGATGGCGGGGAAAAAGGTTGAGTAGCGTTTGGGTATCATGTAAGACCAGATGGGAGTTGTGAAGGATACGGTTAATAGGCAATATGAAGTTGTCAAAGGAGATTTGCATAAGATACCAATGCTTGAGAAGAGCATCGAGTTGTTACTGGGTAAGGTTGAACAAGCGCTGCAGCTACGTGACGCTACCATGCCGAGTTCCAGGCGATGAGAAGAAATGCCACCTGCCGAGAAGATTATAGTTGTGTCCGATGGAGAAGAGCGCAACAGCTATCGTGAGGGGTAGAGTTGCATGGATTGGAGAGCACAGCGCCTAGAAATGCCGATGTTTGAAGGTGAAAATCCTGACGGGTGGATTTTCAGGGCCGAGAGATTTTTTCAACTTAACCAAATGAGGGAGCAAGACAAATTGGAGGCTGCTGTTATCAACTTTGATGGAGATTCGCTGGCTTGGTTCCAATGGATGGATGGGAGAAGACCCATCAGGAATTGGGGAGAAGTAAGGCGATTAGTCTTGGAACGCTTCAAGCCAACGCAAGACGGAACCCTCTGTTAGCAGTTTTTAGCATTAAAACAAGAAGGGACTGTGCGGGAGTGTAGGAGACAGTTTGAATTGATGGCTACCCCATTAAGTTCAATTCCTGATCAAATCCTTGAGGGCAATTTCATTAACGGGCTTAAACCTGAAATTAGATCGGAGGTGAGAATGATGCAACCTAGTGGTCTGAGCCGGATTATGGATTTAGCTCAACGGGTGGAGGAGAGGAATGTAACACTTAGGAGGCCCAGGAGCTTCCTACATGAACCAGGAGGTAAGAGCACTAGCATTGGCAATAATTCTGTCTTGAGGACTTTGACACCCACTGTAAATCGAGTAATTCCTATTCAAGAGAAGGGATCCTACCCGAAGACTGATTCTCCTTTTAAAAGGCTTACTGACTCGAAAATGAGGGCTAAGAGGGAGAAGGGATTATGTTACCGGTGTGATGAAAAATATTCTATGGGCCATAGGTGTAAAAACCATGAACTACATGTGTTGCTAATTAATGATGAAGTGCTGGAAGAGGTCGCTGAGGAGAGGGAAGAAGAACCAGCAGAGGTAGAGGGAGCAGTGGAATTATCACTAAATTCGGTGGTGGGCTTGACTAATACAAAGACCATGAAGTTGAAGGGGAGTATCAGGCAGCAAGAAGTAGTGGTGCTCATTGATTGTGGGGCCACCCACAATTTTATATCCACTGATTTGGTTAAGAAGATGGGGCTGCCACTAAAGTCCACCTTGGACTATGGCGTTACCGTGGGAACGGGGCTCTCGGTGAAGGGAAAAGGAGTTTGCAAGAGGGTTGTTCTTACCCTCCAGGACAATGAAATAATTGAAGATTTTTTGCCTCTTGAATTGGGAAGTTTAGATTTAATTCTGGGAATGCAGTGGTTGGGTACTTTGGGGAAAATGCAAGTGGATTGGCATACTTTAACCATGGAATTCAAGCTTCGAGGGATTCCGGTTACATTGCAGGGAGATGCCACTTTATGTAAATCGAGTGTGTCATTAAAAGCAATGATGAAGGCTTTGAAAGAAGAGGGTGAGGGGGTGATTGTGGAATTAGGAAATTTAGCAGTGGCCAAGAAC
>JASKGM010093963.1:0-13043 GCA_034509205.1 Ceratonia siliqua
ATTTGAACCCATGTCTTCTTGGTCAAAATAAAATGTTCCAACCACTAAGTTACAATCACATGTTTGTACCTAATGAGATAAAGTTTAAATTTTATAAATTGCTGTTGGCCCGTCGGGCCAACCCAGCCCGGCCCGGGCCAAAAAAGCCCAAATTATTTCGGGCTGGAATTTTTAGAGCCCAACCCTATTTTTTTTGGGTTTACATCGGGTTAGCCCATCGGACCGGGCCCATTTTATCAGCTCTAGCAAAAAGTCAAGTCCGGAGCTCCCCCAAAGACACGTGATGATGAATGACAAAAAGGTCTAATCCCCTTAAATAAAATCCTGGAGCTCTCTCATTTTCTTTTTCCAATTGCCCCCTTTTTATTATTATTATTTTCTTGAAATTTTCCTTTAATTAGAAGTCTTGAAGTCCGTTCCTCTTTCTTAGGTCCTATTTGTTTGGGTTTATTTTGAGAATAAGTTATTTTTAAAAAAAAAATAATACATTCTGATAAAAATATACCTATTTGTTTGGGCTTATAGAAAACGGATAAGTTAATGAAAAGAGAGAAAACCTCTTATAAGAAGAAGTTAAAATTTTTAACTTTTGCTGATGAGGAGAAAAATAAGAAGAGAAAGAAATATTCATTTCTAAAATTGTTCACCCTACTTCAAAAGCCTTTCTAAATTATTGATTTCAAACATAAAATAAATTTTCTTTAAAAAAAAGTCATTCTTCCCGTAGGAGAAGGAGAAAATACATTCTCTAATAAGTCCAAACAAACAGCCCCTTAGTAGGTGGCGTTTCTTAAGTCCATTTAGAGTATCATTTAGCTATTCACAAAACGATGTAATTGTGGTTAGTTTCTTTTTTTTAATTAATTATTTTTTTTATAAAAAATATTTCAAGATTTTTTTGAACATTCGTATAAATAATACAAACAAATCTTTAAATAATCTAATTTTAAAATAAAATATATAAAATAATAAAAAAATAATGGAATATATATTAATTTATTAATACTTACATAATAACATATAAGAATTTGGTGACACCAATAAGTAATTTTTTATTAATTATTTACACAATTTAATTTGAAATCAAAATTATTGAATTAAATAAATTAATTAGACTTAAAATTTAAAATGTAAAAAGTAAATAATTGTAATGCCCCAAAAAATTTTTTTTTTGATGAATGAGGGTCCGAATGCAAATAACCAAAACCTAGAGGACCAATTAGCAAAATTTAATAAGTTACAAATTTATGGGAATTTGCAGAACAACCCTCCTCCTTTCCCCCTTAAATACCATCCGGAAATTGTCTCTCCCCCTCCTCTGTACGCAGCGCCTCCCTTCTCCCTCAATACCCTTCGAAAACCGCAAGCAAGCTCTCCTCCCTTGGGTGTCGTTGCTCCTCCGGAAGAACCGTTCCCGCCGGCCATCACCTGCCATCGTCTCGTCGCCGGTCACAGGCCGCCGTCGTGGTGGCAGCAAGAACCCCCTGGAGTGCGCCGTTTTGCTGCAACACGTCTCTACTCATAATCCATCACGTCTAGCCGCAGGACTCACCACACCAGTAGCAGCAGCTCATCCTCACCGCCTCAGCGGCCTCAAGCCCTCACCAGTCACTACCTTGTCTTGTTCATCGTCCCTAATCCAAGCCCACTGGGAAAGAACGTCGAATTGGCAAGGAAACTCTAGGATTTTAGCAGTGACCTCCCTCGCCATCTCCTCAGCAGGCTGGCAGCCTCCATCAGGTAATTCCCCTTACTGACTATGACGAAAATTCGCCCATTTTGAAATTTTTTCAGGCAAATGGTTCTGGGTCTATGAATTTGAGACTTAAAACAAGGATGGAACCGTCTCGGTGGAGGATGGGTTTAATTTCTTTTTGTACGGTCTGTACCATAGTACCTATAGTCGACCATGATAATTTCCTCAAGATGCAGCTCCATTGCCTCTATTATATTCTTCTTCTTCCTTACACACCAGCAGCCATGCAAGGGACGTCAAAATATTTTGACTGTATTCAACCTTGAATAAAAACATTGCAATTCCTCCAAAGTTTAATTTCGATAACAAAACTATCAAGCGTACTGTGTTTATTGTTCAAAGGACTACTGAACGTGGGCCGATAAGGAGTAAGAAGAGAGACGATGAAGCTTGATGTAGATGTGTTGAGATATCTCTCCAAAGATGATTTTAGGGTTCTCACTGCTGTCGAGATGGGAATGAGGAATGTACGTATCTCCCTCATATGCTACACTAGATATGCTTTAATTGTCTGTTTTTTTTTATAAATTTAAATAAATAGATATATTTTTAATAAAATATATTATTTAAAAAAAATTTATTTTCAAAATAAATTTAAACAAATAGGGTCTTAAAGTTCTACCAAAAAAAGTCTAACAGAAATTAGCAACCCTTGAAATGTAAAAGGACTTCCGCTTTTTTAAAAGCGGAAATCTTGTTTCATTCTATCAGCTTCAAGCTAATGACTTCTACCTTTTAAAAACGGAATCCATTCTATCAGCTTCAAGCCCCAGCCCCTTGGACGTGTCCGTACATTCAACTTCTATTGTGACTCAGTATTTTGACTGGGTCCCGAATGCTGTCCTAGTCTTGGGACTGTCATGGCCTATAATTTAAACAACAGAAAACATTTTCTTATATAATACACCAAATAATGAAAAATACTTTCTATGTTGTCTAAACAACTGAATTTTTTTCTTAAAAAAATGCTTTCCTTCGAAAATATTTTCATCTAAACAAATCGAATAAAGATGGGGTATCCTTATTGTTGTTTATTTTGCTTGCTTTATTGGCATTTGAATTGAGCTCACCGAAACTCTTTCTTGCAGCACGAGATTGTACCTACTGAGCTGATTGACCGGATAGCTCATCTCAAGTATGTTTTAATATTACTCTGAATGATCCCTTTTTTCAGTTATCATCTGTTAACTTTAGGGTGTTTTTAATGGTTTTCACATAATTGTTTAGGCATGGAGGCACTTATAAGGTTTTGAAAAATTTGCTCAAGCATAAGTTGTTGCACCATGACTCTTCTAAATGTTGGTATCTTCTAATCTGTATATGTAGTATATTCAAGTTCATCTCCATGACTCTATTAAATTGAAACTTACTGTGCACGTAGATGATGGATTCCGTCTCACTTATCTTGGCTATGATTTTCTTGCCATTAAAACTATGGTGAACAAGGGAGTTTTTGTTGCTGTTGGTCGCCAGATTGGTGTTGGGAAGGAGTCTGGTAGGTTTCTGTTCTGTTTATAATCCCGCCCCCCCCTCCTAAAATTAGCTCTTCCATTGACATACATACAATACTCCTTTCATCCACAATGTTTCCACCTTTAGTTCACCCAAGATATACTAAATTTCATTCTTCTATACACTAATTCCTTGCCTTCCTACATCAGACTGTCATTCCTCATTACTATATTTGTTCTCTTCTCTAGATATCTTTGAGGTTGCCCGTGAAGATGGAACAGTTCTAGCTATGAAGTTGCATAGGCTTGGTAGAGTTTCTTTTAGAGCTGTCAAATCTAAGCGCGACTACCTAAGGCATCGTAGTAGTTATAACTGGCTATATTTGTCTCGGCTTGCTGCCCTTAAAGAATTTGCTTTCATGAAGGTTCTTCTCTATTATCTGGTCTTATAAGTTCTTTCCTCTCAACTCTATATTTAAGTGGTTATCCTTGTAGTAGATTTTCTTTTGACACATGCTTTGCTATAGCAGGCTTTGGAAGAACATATTTTTCCTGTTCCTAATGCTGTAGAGTGGAACAGACACTGTGTAATTATGTCACTTGTCCAAGGTTACCCTCTGTAAGTGTCCCTCTGTGATTTAGCATCATTTGATTTCACATCTCACCTTTACAACTGTAAGTATGTAAATATGTCTACAATTCTACATTATTCTTGTAAGCAGTTATACTTCTTTTTTTGAAGTTTGTGCTGATTAAGGTTTTAGGGAATTGCAATATGGTTAGCTTCTACTGGAAAAGTGAAGTTAGGACAGATTCATGGCAAATCATTGTTGCCTAATTTGATCCTCCTCTCTTTGAACTTCATTTCAGTTTGTCGGTTCCCAATTACAGTATGTTCATGTACTGGGTTGGCAAAATGAAGGAACCGGTGAAACTAATACTTACCTGGCATCTTGGGGTGGCTGGCCGCAAGCGGCTGTTTCTTCTCATTCTTGTGAGTCCATGGCTGCAGATGAGGTTGTGGGGTGATTCTCAGGCTCTGCAATCCAGTCTGGACTCCAGCGACTCTGGGGGTCTGGGCTAGCACTTCTTTCTTCACTCCTATGTTTGAAGCTGTTGAGAACCAAATTCTGGTGCCAATGGAAATACAAATTCTGGTGCCAATGGAAATACAAATTCTGGTCTGATATTATATAATAAACAACAACACAACACCACTTACAGTCACAAGTTCTAGAGTTCCCTACACAGCCACTACCACAAATCAAGCACAGAGTAACAATAACTTGAACAATACAAAGTAACCAGCCACAGAACAGAATCACAAATACACACAGGAATACACACACAGCAACCTCTAGCATTCAGAGTATGCTAGCCACTCCCCCAAGTCCCAATTCAAAATGTCCAGATGCCCAAACCTCCTCCCCACTCTGTTAAATAGCACAATCAGGCATAACTGCTCCATAACTTCCCCATAATTTCTCCATAACTGTTCCCTCCTTTCCCTTCTGCCCTTTTTGCCCCGGGGGTCCAACAAAAGCGCTTTCCAAATGGAGGAAGGAAGAAGAGAAGATGGGTGACAGAACTTGGGAGGAGTTTGGAAGAGGATATATATTATTTGGAAAAAAAGAACAGAGAGAATGGGTAGAATTAAAGTGATTCACAGAAGTAGAGAAAAAAAGGAGGTAGGTTGATGCATTGCCATTGGGTAAAAAGAAAACATACAAGTTTTCCCCAAAAAAAATTGACAAGTATAATGTTAAAGTAAGTGTAAAAAAAAAACTACTTGCAATAAAAAGTTTATAGTTGATTAGTCATTGTTATATTGATGCATTTTGATTTTTTGTTTTGTCTCAATCTACTTTTTATTTATAGATCTGTGATTTTAATTATGTGAATGAATTTTAATATTTAAAGTTGACTTTTAATTTATTTTTTTGGATTATTTAATTAAAGATTAATTACTTTTTTGTTTTAAAAATATGGTGGTACAGCCACCCTTACTTTTTGCGTCCTTTTGTTTTTTTTCTTTGAAATTAATAGGGTGTTTCTTATATCATATATTTTTTTTGGAAAGTTTTTGAAATTTTTTGGATTTTTTCTGGAATTTTTTACTTAAGAAAAACAAGTCCAAAAACGACTGTTGAATGAACAGTATCCAAAGTGAAAAAAATTCCAAAAACATTTCAAAAAATTTCCAAAAAAATATATGACATAAGAAACAACATATTAATTCCAAAAAAAAAACACCAAACACCACCAAAAGGTAAGGGGGTTTGTAGCCGGGGCAGTAGGGTAGCATCTACCTAAAAATATTTATTGTTTGAGATAATCTTAGAAATAGTTTTTTGCTGTACATATAAATAATGTGAACTGAATAATATTTTTTACCGTACTATGTACCATAGCATACAGGGAATTAGGTAACACTGGTAAAAAAACCACCACCAAATTTTGGAATAAGATTCATGTAATCCAACATTATTGGATGTTTTGATTGCATGGCAGCTATAGTACTTTTACAGTTGCTCTGGTCTTTTAGATATTAGAAGGTCTGCTATGTATGGTGTATGATTGTCAGAGTTGTAAAACGTAGGATACATGAGCTAAAAGATAGGTAATACAACAGTACATGTGTATGTTGAACTTTGGATATTCATTGCATCCACATGGATGTATATTAAGCACATGTTGCATTATTAGTTGGAATGTCCTTTTGCAACTTGATCACATATTAGATCCTTCGAGGTCTATTCTTTTTAATTACATTTTTTTCTTATATTTTTCCTTTTTACCCAGTTCATGCATAAAATCTTGTCTTTGAAATAAACAAATCTCCTTTAGCACTAGATCATTGACAGAAAAGTTGATGATTACATAAAGAACTGTAGCTTTTGTAAAAAAGTTAGCAGATAAGGTGGAATTTACTTAGGCAAGGGCAATTAGTACTTTTACGTCCAACCCTAACGTCACACTTATATCTCTTAATGTAAAATCACTCTTAATTTGTGTTTGCTGGGACTTTTGTGGTGCCTTTTGTCTAATAAATTTTTTTTATTTATGACAACCTGCAATTATAGGCCCTCTTTGTGTTCCACAACCTGTATTAGTTGCCTCTCTTCCTGATCTTTGCTAAATGTTATTCTTTTCTCCATTAAATTTGATTGTTTTCTCCATTTTCCTTTTGTTCTTAACCTGGCTTGCTTGGTTGTCCTCCCCCTCCCCCTTTTTTACCGTTGTTTTGTTTGACTGTGGAGTGGGGAGGTGATTGGTGGCATCAAGGAAAAGATTTATGGTCTCAATCAACTATAAATGTTGAATGTCATTTGGTTCTGTGAATGCAGTGTTCAGGTAAAGCAATTGCAAAATCCAGAGATGGTTTTTGAGACAATTATTGGTCTAGTTGTTCGTCTGGCAGAGCACGGTCTCATTCATTGCGATTTCAATGAATTTAACATCATGGTATAATTGACTTATGTTTCTTGTGTTTGTACCTTTTTTGTGCTGATTTGTTGTCAAATAGAATACTAAATGTTTTAGCCATTATATGCAATATTTTTTCAGCTTTAGCTTTTGGTTCACACTCTAGTTTCCATTCATTGTAGATTGATGAAGATGAAAAAGTTACCATGATTGATTTTCCACAAATGGTATCTATATCACATCGTAATGCACAGATGTAAGAATATTTTCCTTATACCAAGTTGTTCTCATCTTTGTCCTTCAATTTTATGCTTCTTTAAATGTTACTTATTGTTATCTTCAGTTTGAGTAGAAGCTGCCACTTGGTCAGGCTATGAACCCATTAAATAGATAAATTGGTTACAGCTTGTTTTTTGTTAAGAGTGGTGTTTATTATCTTCAAGTCATTTATGCATTTCGCTTTCACTAGATACATAATGAATATCTCTGTAATCCATATATTAAATTGATTGAGTACATACATTTATGTTATAGCTTTACATCTATGACATATAAAATTAGTATGATATGCAAAGGTTTTTCATTTTTTTTCTAAAATGCTTTTTGTGTTTCATGTTAAAGATTGAATTGAAGACAAAAATATAATTTCGGTTAAAGGAAATTGAATATGGTAACGAAGGTTTTCTTATTTCAATAGTTCTATTTAAGTTTCAAGTAATTAAATCTTTTATACATAACAATAGCTTGGCTTTATCAATCAAAATTATTTTGTCAGTACAAATTTCTATTGTTAATCATATTTTTGTCAACATTAAATTTTAGTAAGTTAATGAAAATTTAAATAGAAACCTAAACCTCATTATAGGGCTTTTGTTTTATTGCATTTTTGTGTGATTAAGTGGAAGTTTAGTGGAGTTATCTAATTTAATTGCCCCTCTTTGATGTAACTCTCAAGTATCAAAACATTAATATGTTTAACTGTACATATGGGTCATCTTGAATATATGGTAGAAATGAAAAAGCCAATAATTCATTTTTCTTTTAGATTTTCAAGATATACGCCAAATATATGGTGCTTGTAGCTTAATTGGATATTATTTGTTGAATTTCAGGTACTTTGACCGTGATGTTGAATGCATCTTTAAGTTTTTCAGAAAGAGGTTTGTAGTTATTTTGGTATCACTTATGTGTGAACTTGAGTGTAGTTTTTGCATATAGTGTGTTGCATGTTATTGTTGTCTTGGTAAAAGGATGTTAGGCGAAAATGCTTTTCCCTGATCACTTCCACCAAATTCTGGCTTAATTTCTCTAAATCAGTGAGTGATAAATGCATAATATATTGAGTGTCAATCTTGATTATGCAAAATATTGTGGGAAAGCTTTAGAAACAAGGATAATCCTGTTAAACAATGCATTTATTGCAATATATCAAGGAAATTGGTTGGAGGAATTGGACTTATAATTCTTCAGGTCTATTTCCTTGTAAGTCCTTTATTTTCTTGTCTATTCTCCAAACAAAGAGAAGTTCCTTTTTGAAAGCCCCTTCAGTAATCCAAAGCTTTCTTTAAGGTCACGTCCTTCTTTTGGGGAAAACCTTTGACTATATTATTGAATCTCTTACTTCTAAAAAAAATGTCTCCCCTTAGGCAGTTCCCTATGAATTATTGCCTCATGTATAACTCTCGAATGTTTGCCAAAACTGTCAGCTGTGCCAATTATTGATGGTGAGATAGTTGTTTGATTGTTCTTTCCTCTATCATGAGTTCAATTATACTGAATGTGGCTTGCGTTAAAGTCATTTGAGCTGTTATATCTTGAAACTTTGAAATCAACTCCGGCTATGATATATAAATGATGATTTGTTTATCTGTGGATTACTTTGGGTTATCAGTCATTGATCAGCTATCTTAAGAGTCACCTCAGAAATGAATAACTTCCCAGGAGTTGTGGAATGCTATTTGAAGTGATGTGTCATGTTTTAGACAAATATTTGACACGTGTTGGGTATGAACATGACTCCTTTCTTGAAGTGTCTGTACTTCATAGATTACTAGAAAGGGGGAGAGAAAGGAGGAGAAAAGAAAGCAAAGGAAAAAAAAATGATTTGTGGACGGACCTGGCGAGATCTTGCTGGGGCGTACACCTAGTAACAAATCCAGGCTGCAATCCTGTTCTACTACTGATGATATATTGGATTTACTTGTTTATCTAGATAAAGAAAAGTTTGTTCATAAGTGCATACCCTGTTTTTTTTTTTTTTTGGCTTATTTGTGTTACTTCACTCCCTTGTAGATTTTTATCTATGTACTTTAGTGGCAATAAAGGCTTATTGATGACATTTTACTTGATTTGTGCCCTCGATTTTTTTGGTAATTTTTCTGCTGTTACCACAAGAATTTAGTACTTTTCTGTTAATTCATTGTTAGTACTTAGTATTTAGCACATTGCATCTCCTGTTTTAAATCAAAACAGTATATGTATGTTATCTTTGGTTTGTGCACTTATTGAATTATCTAGGATCTAAGTCAATAATGGTTGATCAATAAGTTGTCTTTATAGTTTGGTTCCCGCTTCTCTGTTTCAGGTTCAATCTTTCTTTTCAAGAAAGCACAGATGATATTGATGGTTCTGATGAAGGTGGAAGACCTCGCTTTTCTGCAATAGACAAAAGGACTGGTTTTCTAGATAAGGAACTTGCTGCCAGTGGCTTCACTAGAAAGGATGAAGACGATATTCTGGTATTTTGATGATTTTGTTTTACTCCTGGGGAAAGGTTGGGAAGTATGTATATATATATATATATATATATATATATATATATATTCCCTCCTCTTTTAGCATAGTGCCAACTGCCAACATGGAATATTCATTTCGTAAAGCGTGGTATTGTACGTGAGGATTGCTTTTGTCTGTCTTGAGTTATAATGCATGGATTGTCTAACATTAATATTTTATCTGATCCTGTCTTAAAGCTCCTAAACTTTTATGTGCAGTTCATTGACGGAAGGGATGAGGAAGATACACATTCAGATGGAGAGGGAGTTGAGTTGGTGGAAGACATGAATGAGACAAACGTCACAGATGATGCTTCTTTACAGCTGTTGGAGCAGGTAATATCTCCATTAGCTATTGTTGTCATAAAGGAGATATTATGAGCTTCATTTTCTGAAGTGTTTAGTGAATATATATCTGACTTTGATACAATGGAAATTAGTGTGACTTTATTTTCCATTTGTTTCAGAAATATATATATTTTTGTTTTAAGAAAAATAGAAAACGACATTGCTAATGCATATTGCATCAGCTTATGTCTGTCATGTTGCTTGACGTTGAGAGCATAAAAACTGATTAGCTGTAATAAGAAATAAATTTTGACTACTAGTCTCTGGACTGGGCCAGAAACGAAGGTGGGTTAGAATTTTATGCATGTCTATAATCCTGGAAAGTGTATCCTGATTGCTGACAAAGCCTCTAGCTTTCATGGCTGATTCTTATGGATACTGATTGACCCCATGTTTATTTTTGAAAGAAGGGGAAAGGGCAGTTATAAGAGAGGGAAGGTGGCAGTTATGAGAGAAGATGCAAAAGCAGTTACTAAGGGAGCTACAAGAGGAGAAGTGGATAAATCAGAGAGGAAGGATGGTAGGAGATAGGCAGAAAATTAGACTTGAGAGATTGGGAGATCCCTAGCTTCTCCAATTGGTAGGATTGGGAGCGACCAGCCACTCGAAGTGCTTGATTTGTGTACTGTGTATTCTCTATTGTGTTACTATTTCATTATTGTAATTCTGTGTTGCTGTAGATCACTGTTGTATTGCTGTCATGTTATCAGACTTGGTTCTAATTCAGTTACTGTTGAACTAAATATCAAAGAAGATTCAGTGTTTTCATTGGGTTTCCATCATTTGGTATCAGAGCATAAGATTTGGATGGAAGGGAGAACGGAACAAGTGGAGAAGGGGATGGAGGAACAAAGGCGTGAAAAAGGGGAATTGAGGCATGAAGTAAGGGTGCTCCACGGTTGTTTATGGGATCTTAGGGAGGCCATAGCCAGGATTGAGAAGAAATTCGGGGGAGCCATGGAGAATCAGTCAAGGGAAAATGGCTACAAGAGGTTGAAGGCGTTGAGGCAAGAAGAAACGGATACCGAGTATAGGGAGAAATTCGAACTTCTCTCGGCACCCTTGCGTGATGCATCCGAGGAGTTGTTGGTGGAAGCTTTCTGAAATTGCCTGAAGGAGGAGATTCGGGTGGAGATCTGGATGGGTCCACCCTTGGAGAGAAGAAAAGGCCCATAAGATTGAGAAGTGGAACTTAATGCTGGAGGGAGTGAGATAAAAAACGATGACCCGCAGAGAGAGGAAGAGAGTGACAGGGAGGTAGGTTTCCAAGGTCTGGGCATAGGGGGCAAGGCTATGTCCATGAATCTGCTATAGAGAATCAGCTTCTTCCAGAGCAAGCAGCTTCTTATCTGAATTATGCATCTAGAATTTCTATTCCTTCATAAAATCTCTAAAAGGAGTAGCTGGTTTTCCTTTACCTGACCACAAAAGCATTCTTGAAAATAACAGTTCTATCAAAATGTTAGAAGGTGCAATGTGGAGGCTGACTAATTTATGCTCAGTTTTGAATGATATGGAGCCTATATGTGTTTTAAACCACGTCTTTGTTCTCAGAGAGTATATGAGAGAATGCATTCTTGGGAACTTAAAGAGAAGATTGCTTGGAGTGTTGAAGTGGGAATGTGATAGCACATGGGAGACGGCCATTGTTATTGTTGAGCAATTTGCAAACCTTTTCACCTTGAGGACAAGGTGAATGTGTAGGGGGGGTGTAATGATAGACCCTAGGTGTATTTTAGAAAGAAAGGGAAAGGGCATTTATCGATGACCATTTGACGCTTTGGGTATGATTGGACCAATAACGTCCCTGTCCCAGATAGAGAAAGGCCATGGAGCCACCATATTGTGTAGGGGGACAGGCGGAGCATTAATCTTGTCAGCATAGATTTGGCACTTGTGACACTTTAGCACATATTCAATGCAATCCGTCTCCAGAGTGAGCCAAAAGCAACCAGCCCTCTGAATTTGTCGAGCTAACATATGCCCATTCGCTTCATGCACTTCTTCCATGATAGCTTTTGCCTCTTTGGCATGATCTGGTAATAACTCGAAAATTTCATTGCCTTTAATCAAACAGTAAACGAAAGGGAAGGTGGCAGTTATAAGAGAAGTTGCAAAAGCAGTTACTAAGGGAGTTACATGGGGAGAGAAGTGGATAAATCAGAGGGAGGAGAGTAGGAGATAGGCAGAAAATTAGACTTGAGAGATTGGGAGATCCCTAACTTCTCGAATTGCTAGGATTGGGAGTGACCAGCCACTCGAAGTGCTGGATCTGTGTACTATGTGTTCTCTATCAACTCTGTTATTTCCACACCCTATTTATCCACATTTCATCCACACCCTCCTCTTTTCTCTCTGTCTCTCTCTTCCTGCCATCTCTTCTCTCTCTCTTCTCCCTCTCTTCTCTCCTTACTTTTCACTGAGGGTGTGAATGATGTTGATGTACGGAAGTGTGGAAGTAACATTTTCCGTTCTCTATTGTGTTACTGTTTCATTATTGTAATTCTGTGTTACTGTAGGTCAGTGTTATATTGCTGTCATATTATCAGACTTGGTTGTAATTCAGTTACTGTTGAACTAAATATCAGAGAAGATTCAGCGTTTCCATTAGTACTTTCCCTGTTTTCATTGGGTTTCCATCAGATACTTGTTGGAATTTCCTTTTGGATAGTGCAATGCAAATTGCTATATACCTTGGAACATAGAAGGCCCTATATATATATATATATACACACACACACACACACACACACACATATATATATATATATATATATATATATAAAGAAACACTGAGAATAATATTTCTCTCTATATTACATCTGGAAGAAAATCATGAAGGTATATACATGTTTTGGAAGCACAAATTACTCCTAAAATTCCTAGGAAATAAAGGCAGTAGATGCCCTGATTACAGAAACAGATTTCCCAAATTAACTTGGTATTAAATTTCCTGAGTCAACTGGAAATAAATGCAAATCTCCTATTAAAACTGAAGAGCTGATCAAATAAGCTAGGAAAATGATGGAAACCAACAAAATACAACAAGAAAATAACGAAAGGGTACTGTTTTATTGAATGAAACAGTGATACACTGTGTTACACTGGAAACAGAAGCAAACCAGACAAGAACGTCCCAAACAGCCAAAGGAAAATCAACACTCTCTAATCCCAGCCAGAGCTAGGCCAACTAGCTATTAATGGATGCTAGAATCCCCCCTACAAGTCAATTCTCTCCTTCCCCCCGAAGACCCCCTTTCCTTTCCTTTTAAAACCTCTTTTTCCTTC
>JASKGM010093974.1:0-13041 GCA_034509205.1 Ceratonia siliqua
TGATGTAACTTCCATCCATAATTTGCAGCACATGATAAAAGAACCCTAATGGTGTTCATCTTGGCTACAGGGGCGAAGGTTCATAATCCACTCCATAGGTTTGAGTGAAACCTCTGGCTACTAATCTTACATTGTATCTGTCAATTGGTCTGTCGGGTTTCAGTTTTATTGTAAACACCCATTTACAACTAACTGCCTCCTTGTCAGTAGGCGAGTGATGAGCTCCCATGTATCATTATTTTTCAAGGCATTCATTTCTTCTATCATAGTTGCTTTCTACTTTGGATCTGTAAAAGCTTCTTTCCAATTCTGTGGAATGTGAGTTGCAGACAAAGAAAATACATATGCTTTATAGGAAGGAGATAAATGATTATATGAGATAAAGTTAGATATGGGATGCTAAGTACATTTCCTAATTCCTTTCCTAAGAGCAATAGGGACATTAGACTCATCATCACAAACAGGGGTAGGATTTGACTTACTTTGAGGAATTTGAATCAAAGTTGAAGAAGGCTCTTGGCAGGGTAGAGTATTCTGATGTGCTTTTTGTCTCCTGGTATAGAGTATGGGTTCTTTACATCCCCTTTGTACCTCAGTGACTTCTTTAGGTTGCTCTTCAATTATTCCAATAGACTCCCCCTGAGTGGATAATTGGGATGAGGGATTAGTGACCACCAACACCTCCTCATCATCATTAGTGACCTCCCCTTGAGGAGGGGGCTGGTTAGTAGGAAAAAATGCCTCATCTTCACGAAATGTGACATCCATACTAACAAAAACTTTTCTAGTTGGAGGATGATAGCACTTGTACCCCTTTTGTGTAGGAGAATAACCAATAAACAGACACTTAAGGGCTCTAGGATCTAACTTTCCAAGGTTTTTTTTGGAATCATGAACAAAGCAAACACAATCAAATACCTTGGGTGGAACAATATAGGAATTAGTTCCCTGAAGGAGTTCAAGAGGAGATTTCATTTTTAAGGTTCTCAACGGCATCCGGTTGATCAAATAAGCTGCAGACAGTATTGCATCACCCCAATAGATCTTGTGAACATTCATCGAAAATATCAGAGCTCTAGCAACTTTCAAAAAATGGCTATTCTTTCTCTGAGCAACTTTATTTTGTGCAGGAGTATTAACACAGCTTGTTTGATGTATTATACCACAGTCACTCAAATAGGTTTGGAACTCCCTGTTTTTGTATTCCCATCCATTGTCATTGCGAATAATCTTTACACTTGCTGCAAATTGAGTGGGAATCATAGCATGGAAATTCTTGAAGCAAGAAAAAGCTTCATCCTTTGAATTCATTAAATACACCCATGTAGTCTTGCTAAAGCAATCAATGAAGGTAACAAACCATTTGTAACCAGATAAAAAAGATATATGACGAGGACCCTAAACATTAGCATGAATGATTGTAAAAAGAATAGAACTTTTATTATCACTAGCTGAATATGGGGTTTTGAGTATGTTTAGCATACTCAAAAGTATCACAAACTAAGTTACTTATATTACATTTTGCATATAATCCTGGAAGCAATGTTTCCATAACTCCAAAAGAAGGGTGTCCTAATCTTCCATGCCACTGCATCAATTGAGAATACGCCAAGTCTGCATGATAACTGTGAGACATGTGACTGCAAAAATGATCCTCCTGATTGTCTGCTAGGACATATAACCCATTCTGAACTCTACCACTGTCGATCACTTTCTCCGTCTCCCGTTCCTAAAAGACACAATGAGAAGGGAAGAAAGTAACTTTGCAATTTAGATCCTGGGTGATAAAACTAATGGAAAGCAGATTATTTGGGAATTTGGGAACATAAAAGACAGAGGATAAATGTAATGAAGGTGTACAAGTCAATGATCCCTTCCCAAGAACTTGAGAGAGATTTCCATCAGCAATTCTCACAGTTTCATTTATAGAACATGGTGAATATAGAGTAAAAAGTTCAAAGGATCTAGTTATATGATTAAAAGCGCTAGAATCAATAATCCAAGGTCTCTTTTGAGGTAGAACTATTGCAGATAAAGCTGAAGAGGATATACCTGAGTGAGCAAAGTTTGAAACTGAAGTAGAAACATCACCCTTTGAGGACAAAGTATCATGTTTGGTCATCATTTCTCTAAGAGCTTGGATTTCTTCCTTGGAAAAAACTTCGTGTAACTAAGATGACTAATAAGAGTCGCTACTATGGGTTTCAGAAAAATGAGCTTGTGGTATGGAAGAACCACCCCTCCTTCCTCCATGGCCTCTAGTAGGTTTCCCTTTAAGTTTCCAGCAATGCTCCACAGTGTGCCTCATCTTGCCACAATAATCACACTTCAAATTATCTTTATCTCCTTGTTCACTAGAGTAAGAAAGTTCAACTGGTCTTTTGAAGGCACTAATGTTTAAGGCAGATTTATCAACAGCTGTAGGAGCAAGCATGGACATCCTTCTACTCTTTTCCTGTTGGACATAGGAATACGCTTGCCCAAGAGTAGGAAATGGTTCCCTTCCAAGAATATTATCCCTGATTTGATCATACTCCACATAGAGGAAAGCAGGGAAAGGTTTTCCCTGGGTCGTTGAGGGTCTTTATAGTGGTCTTTGGGGTCTCATGTATATACTCTCTCAAGTTATAAGCATTTGTTAAGATCAATACATATATTTTTTCTCCACATGGTATCAGAGCCAGGTTTCTTCCTTGGGCAATTTTTTTTGTCATTGATCTACCATTTTCGACCCATTCCGGCCTAACCCGCTTACAAATCTTAGCCTTCATTGCCATTTCTGCTCGGATTTCATTGTTGAGTTTCAAATATTTCTACTTGGCCTTTGTTGCTGAGTTGCAAATCTAGTACTATTATTGTATTGGTTGATATTATTTGGTGTTGTTTTTCTATCCTGGCCTTCATTGCTGCTATACAGAGAACACTATTTTCCATCGCAGGTGCCTTAAGTGTTGCTACTGTTACTGTAAGTTTGAAGGATTCTCAGGTTACCAAGTCTACAGTAAATGGCATTCAGAGGCCACAGAACCTACTGGTAACTCTTACAACACCTAATTCCTTAGATACTTGTTCAATATTGTATTCATGTAAATCCTCCTTTGGGTTACATACCTCAAACAATACATTTGCAAATTTTTGGATTATTGACTCGGGAGCCACTGACCATATGACACATTCTTCTCATATATTTAGTACATATGTCCCTTGTCCGAGCCATAGGAAAATTTCTATTGCCGATGGTTCATTAATCACTGTTGCAGGAGTTGGAGATATCAAGATTAGTCCCTCATTCATTCTTCGGAACATTCTCCATGTTCCAAAACTATCCACCAATCTTGTATTCATAAATCAATTGTCTTGTGACTTAGATTGCAAAGTAACCTTTTTCTCCACCTATTGTATATTTCAAGACCAGGGTTTGGGGAAGATGATTGGATGGGCTAAAGAGAATGATGGCTTATACTACCTTGAAATACCTGTAGGTAAGAGTACATCACCTCTTTCTTTTCTTTCTGAGCGTTCCCGTACCAATAAAGATAAATTATGGCTTTACCATATCAGACTTGGTCACCCCTCCTTTGGAGTTCTTAAACTCATGCTTCCCTCTTTATTCAAAGAACTAGATAGTGAGAACTTTCATTGTGATGTCTGTGAACTTGCCAAACATAGGCGTGTCAGCTTTCCAAATAGTAATAACAGAAGCCCTATTCTTTTTTCATTAATCCATAGTGATATATGGGGTCCATCCACTATTCCAAATATTTCTAGTGCTAGATGGTTTATTTTTTTCATTGATGACTGTACTAGGGTCACTTGGCTTTTCTTGCTAAAATCCAAATATGAGGTGAGTAGCGTCTTCTCAAAATTTCATAACCTGATCAAAACTCACTTTGGGGTACCAATCAACAAGTTTAGATATGATAATGCAAAAGATTACTTCAATCAAACCTTGTCTTCCTATTTCACACAAGAAGGAATTATCCATGAGTCTTCCTGTGTTAATACTCCACAATAGAATGATGTGGTTGAAAGGGAAAATGGTCATCTTCTTATCACTACCCGGGCATTTTTGTTCCAAAACACTGTTCCTAAACAATACTGGGGAGAAGCAGTCCTTATAGCCACACACCTCATAAACAGACAATTATTTAGAGTTTTGGGATTCAAAAATCCAATGGAGACACTTCTCAGTTCTATCCTGATCTTAGTACCACAAATAACCTTATTCCTAGAGTTTTTGGACGTGTGCCATTTGTTCACATTCACAGTCCAAATAGAGGGAAGCTCAATCCAAGAGCAGTTCGATGTATTTTTGTGGGTTATTTCTCAACTCAAAAAGGGTACAGGTGCTATCATCCTTCTACAAAAAGATATTTTGTTTATGTGGATGTAACCTTTGATGAAAATGTGTCATACTTCACTCAACCTTATCTTCAGGGGAAGAACACATTCTTAGAAGATAAGGATAGAGAACTGTTTCTTCTTGACCTACCTTCTGTGTCTATACCCATATCTTCTCAACCTTATAAACTTCCCTTAGCTTCTCAGACTTTTGAACCTCTAGAAATTATGCCCTCATGTGATGTTACGAATTACCCACAATTCTCTCAGGTGCACTTAAAGAAGAAAATTTTGAATACCGAATCAGTGCAAGTTCAATCATTAACTCCTAACCTTGAGAATGAGGTTCTTGATTCTAAATATGAGGTAACAATTTCTATCCCTTCATCGGCAGTTAAACCCGTATCTAATATTGATTTGCTTATTGCTGTACGAAAAGGCACTAGAGAATGTACAAAATACCCATTATATTCTCTCTCACACTTTGTCTCTTGAAAAATGTTCATCGTCCCACAGGAGGTTCCTAGTAAGCCTAAACACTATGTCTATTTCCACTACATTATCTGAGGCTTTATCTTGTGAACATTGGAAAAATGCCGTAAATGTTGAAATGGCGGCTTTGAACAAGAATCAGACTTGGGAAGTGGTGGACTTACCTAAGGGAAAGAGGCTAGTAGGATGCAAATGGGTTTACACTGTGAAGTACAAGGTCGATGGCACTATTGAGAGGTACAAAACCAGATTAGTTGCCAATGGATATACTCAGACATATGGGATAGACTATCAGGAAACTTTTGCCCTTGTTGCTAAGATGAACACAGTCAGAGTTCTGTTGTCCCTAGCAGCTAACTATGATTGGCACTTACAACAATATGATGTGAAGAACGCCTTTTTTCATGGAGACCTTGAGGAGGAAATATACATGGAAATTCCACCAGGCTTTGGTGGAAATGTAGGTGCCAACAAAGTATGTAGGCTAAAAAAGGCATTGTATGGACTAAAACAATCTCTAAGGGTTTGGTTTGGGAGGTTCACCAAAGTGATGATAGCAATGGGCTACAAGCAGAGCTAAGGTGATGATACTCTCTTCATTAAACATTCAGAATTAGGAGGAGTTGATGATATGATAGTTACCGAAGATGATGAGATGGAAAAACAAGCTCTTAGACACAGATTGGCAAAAGAGTTTGAAATCAAAGAACTTGGGAGATTAAAATACTTCCTGAGAATTGAAGTAGCACACTCAAAACAAGGAATCTTTATTTCTCAACAGAAGTACATTGTTGATCTCTTGAAAGAAATTGGAAAAATAGCTTGCAAACCAGCAAGTACACCACTAGATCCTAATTACAAACTAGGAGAAGCAGAAGGCGATATAGCTATTGATAAGGGGATGTATCAAAGACTAGTTGGAAAGCTCGTATACTTATCTCACACTAGACCTGATATTGCCTATGCTGTAAGTATAGTAAGTCAATTCATGCATAATCCAAAAGAGATGCACTTGCAGGCTACTTATAGGGTATTACACTACCTTAAAGGAACTCCAGGAAAAGGGATATTGTTTAAAAAGAGTACTAGCCTAGGTCTTGAAGCATATAAATATGCTGACTATGCTTGGTCAGTGACTAATAGAAGATCTACAACTTGGTATTGTACTTTCTTTGGTGGAAATTTGGTCAAATGGAGGAGCAAGAAACAGACTGTTGTAGCTTGGTCAAGTGCAAAATCAGAATTTCGAGCAATGACTTAGGGGGTTTTTGAGCAGCTGTGGCTAAAAATTATTTTAGAAGATTTGAAGATTAAGTGGGAGTGTTCTATGAGACTCTACTGTGACAACAAATCTGCAATCAGTATTGCACACAATCCGGTGCAGCATGATGGAACAAAACACATTGAGGTAGACAAATACTTTATCAAAGAAAAGTTGGACAGTGGCTTGATTTGTACACCATATGTCCCCTCTAACTCACAACTTGCAGATGTGCTTACCAAGGGTTTAAACAATCCCATGTTCCAAACAATTATTACCAAGCTGGGAATGGACAATATCTATTCACCAGCTTGATGGGGAGTGTTGAAATAAAATATTTCCTATTTGAGTTGGGTAATAGCTGTAAGGGTTGAAAAATGTTTGTAGTGGACCTTTAATTGTGGTTAAGTAGAGGAAAGCAGGAAATGTGTTCCCGGGGTGGTTAAGGGTCTTTAGGCTCTTATGTATATATTCTCTCAAGTTGTAAGCATTTGTTAAGATCAATACATATATTTCTTCTCCACAAATAGTATTAGAGCATTTCTTCCCTGAACGAAGGTTCCCGAGTGGGCAGCCAGCTTTTTGGACATCACCGTCTAAGGGGGAAGGATTGTTAGGATGCCATTGCAAGGTATGGGACTTGGAATCTCACATCGGTAGAATGGGTTACTGGTGTAGGGCTTATATAACCCTTGGGCACCCTTCCCTTTTGAGCAAGCTTTTGGGAGTGAGTTATACTCGGGGGTTTTATCACATTGTCAGGTTTCCAGAGGGATTGAATGTCGCATCTCTTCTTTTTTATTTTTAAAAAGAATTTTAGAGAATAACTTATCCTTAGCTCTTATACTCTTTTTCCTTCTTTCTTATAAACTTCTTTTTTGAAGAAAGAAAGAAAAAGAACAAAGTAAAGAACGGTAGGAAAAGAATTTAATTGGAGGGGCTATCTAATATTTTGGCAAAACATGTTACCTTCCAATTCTACACTTACTCTTTCGTTGAAATGATGCCATTACTCATTAGTTATCACCATCTTGAATAAGTCCTTCTTAGGAGTAGAATTGTTTAGGCTCGGAAGCTAATTATCCTTCCCCAAACAGTGAAATGATTTTTCAATTTACTTCTTGTTACAATAAGGTGTTAAGAGTTTGTAAAGCAACCTATTTAACTCTATTAATATTGGCAGGAAAAGGCATTGGAAGAGTTTGTGATGTCAAAAAGTCTACCTTTTCGACCTGGGGTTGAACAGTGAGTTATCTCATATTGATTATGAATGTGAATGTGTCATGAATGTATATTTCTTAAGGAGAGCAATCTCATTAAACTTGAACGTCTCTATTTGGCTGCCATACCAAGGCAACTTTCTCTTACATTATGGTAATTTCTGAGTGACTTAGTTATTCTGGTGGAATTTATTTCCATAAATGTTATTATGCATCATTGAATTGGACATTTTCGTGTGTTCATTGGTATTTTCTTGGCAATATTTAGTTTCACAATTTAAAAAATAACAGGGATCATTTAGTTGGAGATTTGTTCTAGGCCTACAAATGAGGGTGGATTTGGTCTAGGCATTTTCCCTTAGGACTTACTCTCTTTAGTGTCTGGTGATTATATGGTTTGCAACAAAATTGATTAGGTTCGAAAATGAGGTGGAGCTACTTCTGCGAGTTCCTAGATTAGTACTTTTCATTTTACTCTCCCTTTTCTTTCTTGGTGAGATTTAGTGTCTCATTGAAGGATTTCAGTTTAAGGAAGTCCCATTTTCCAATGCTTTTTAGTGCATTTTGTTCCAATTACTTGTTTTTGTTCTCTTAAAAGTTTCGACTGTTTCCTGAAATTTTTATTAATTTAGGAACTTGGGTGATCCCAAAACTTTTGATTTGCTTGTATTTCTTAACTACCTTGATTGGACTATGATAAAAGGAGTAGGTTTCATTGATATAGGAGTCATTGCTAATTATATTTGTGAAGAAAAGGTTCCCTCAGGTTAAAACCTTTGTCTGGTCCAAGTTAGTCAATTATAAGTACTTGTATTTCTCTAATTCTTGTATTCACTTCTACTACGAAAATCCTAAACACAGTAATTGTTTCTCCATTGGCAGGTTTATTGACGATGCATATAACGAGGGAATTCCAGTGGTCATATTAACGGCCTACAGAAAAAGTGGTAATAATATTGCCAGGTACTTCTAGTTAGTTCCAAAAGTATGCAATGATTATGGTACTAATTAAGATGACATTATGATTACCAGAGAAATATAATAATTTTGTGGACATTATCTGGAGCAGTTCAAGTTCTCTCAGAAACTTAGCTAGCTGATTTGCTTACAAAAGCTTTTTCTTTTGGTGGAGGGGGGGGGGGGGGGACTATGTGTTTGTTTGGTTTGTAACAAACTAGGAGAGCATATGATATGTATGCTCCACCTTTAAGAGGACTATTAAATCATTAAGAGTGGTCTTATTTGTGGAATACTTTATTGAGGGTATGATACTTTCTGTACATTACATCATTGATACAGCTAGAGATCACATCATTAGCACACCTTTCCATCAATCATTGTCTTTATGCTCTCTCTCTCTCTCTCTCTCTCTCTCTCTCTCTGACTTGACATATTTCGTTCTTCTCTCTCTCTCTAATGTTTTTTCTTACAAATATAGAAAATCATAGCTGGTAGTGTATGACTGCTAGTAGTAGTACATATGAGAATAATATTCTATTTCACATTAATGAATGTTCTTTTAGCTCTATAAAAACTTCAAATCTTGAAGGGGGCTCTTATGTTTACAATATATTAGTTTGATCTTTTTTTTTTCATGAATTTTTTTTACTAGTTTGATACTTATTCTTTGCTAGTTTGGCTTCAGCTTGCTTTCTTTTTTCCTCCTTTTTCAGAAGGAGAATGTGTGTTAGAATCCATAAAATCTCTCCTAGAATAGTGCTAATGTGGAAATCCTTCCCATTCTGATTAGATCCCCGATTAGCTGTTTATTTTTTTCCTGATTCTGATTCTTTAGTTAATTCTTGATTATTTGGGATTTGATCCTTCCTTATTCTTTGGATTTGATGTGCTGACTATTCATGTATTTATATGGCCATTATGCCATGGTTACAGTTAAGGCCCTTAAGGTAAATACAGTTATTATTTTCCTCAGTGTGCAAACTAATATGTCCCTTTTTTCTTATGTTAATTAAAACTGTTAGTGCCATTAAGGAAAAGCTTGGCAATGGTCGAAGCTTAAAGGTAAAGATTGTGGGGAATAAGGAGGTTGAGCAAAGTTTATATGGCCAACTCATTTTTGGAAATGTACTTTCTTCTGGTTTGGATGAACAGCTTGCCAAGGAAGCTAAAAGAGCAGGTATGTACTTCTTGAGTTCTTTATTATGTATGTGTCCTTTCATGCATGCCTTTTTAGGATGGAAGCCTTGCCCTATGGAGATTTTGATTTATACCTTTTTGGCCAGCTTCTGCTGAGAAACAAAGGATAGCAGAGGAGGTTGCATCCTTGCTAAAGTTGAGTGTGGAGATTGACACTGGCTTATCTGAAAGGTTAGCGCTTTTGACTCCACTGATTTTGAAATGAAATTAAAATATCTTGGTCTGGTGTCTATTAATTCTGTATGTGCATGCTGTTAGATAGTTGATGATGGTGTGTGGTGCATCACCACAGCATGTTGGGCAACACAGCACCTGTGGTGTTGCACTTTTGCAATGGGGCAATGTGGTGTGTGCAACATGGGCAATTGGCTGGCTGTTGCTGGCGCACGCCATATGGAAAAAGACTAGGTGATGAAATAGGATTCAGCCCAGTGCCCCAGCCCCTGATAATTTTAAGCTATTGCATGTGTTGGCACACTCTGACAGAGAAGAGACTCACCATATGTTTGAGCTATGTTTTTTCTTTCTTCTCTATCTGCTCTGTTCTTCGTCTGTTTCCCTGTTCTTCTGTGTTCTCTGCACGTTCTAGGTCAAGCCCCTGTGCTCTTTTTTTTCTTCTTCTCTTTCTTCTATGTTCTTGGTTTGTTTCCCTGTTCTTCTTCTTCTATGTTCTCCTCTATTCATGCTGGGTCAAGCCCCCTTATCTATCACCCCATATGTAGAGTAGAGACGTGGGAAGCTTTTGTCTTGGACCTGAGTGCTTTCTTTACCGATGAAACTGAGCACTAGAAGTGAACCCAAAAAGTTTGGTTGCTCTAGTTACGTAGTTCATTAGTAATGAAATATTAGTTCTTCTACGTGTAAATGTAATAGTGGTTGGAAGTTGCAACACCCAATAACATTTGACTGTCATGTAATTACTCTCCAATATCCATGTTTTTTTTTTGGATAGAAAATATCCATGTTATTTTAACTATCCTTCTCTCCTCTGCTTCTTGATTATTTCCATATTTATATTTCTTTTGTTTAAGTAGCTACTTGATGAATTCATCCGATAATTTTTATATAATATATAAATTTATATAATGTATAATTATTATTATGGTTTATATAATTTATTATTATAATTGTGGAATTCCAAATCTTCATATTTAATGTTCTAGGATTGATTGTATTATATTATTTCCTTTTTTGTTATGGTACCAGTAATCATGGCCGAGATTCCTATAATCTCCATGATTCTGGCCTCATTTATTTTTATTAGGTAGCAGCTATATTGTTCCTGATTTTTAGGAATGGGTCAACTGCATTAAGGCACCCTCTCCTATTTAATCATGTATAATCTTCCTATTCGAAATAAGAGAAAATATTCTCTCTCAAAAACTCACATGGTATCAAAGCCCTCTCTCTAACCCCACTTCCATCCAAATTCGCGATAGTCCCATGGTGAAACATGGGATAGCTTCTCATCAGAGTTCCAATTTTATGTAAAATCTGTCTAGCCATCCCCACCTTCCAACCATGGTACTTCAGACAATCACACCCTTCCGATCATTGGGCATAAGCTTAATGGCTGCCAGAATTATATTCAATGGGTAAAATCAGTGCTTATGTTCATATCAGGGAAGGGAAAAGATGATTATCTCATGGGTGTTGCCAAGGAACCTAAGGAGGAAGATGCTTCATATAGGATGTGGAAAACAGACAATAACATGGTAATGTCTTGGCTGATCAACGCCATGGAGAATGAGATTGGGCAGAACTTTATGTTCTATGACTTAGCAAAGGAACTCTGGGAGGTTGCAAAAGAGACATATTTAGATAGTGACAACACTGCTGAGTTGCTAGAAATTAAGAGCAGTCTTCATGACTTACGTCAAGGTGACCTCTCTATTATTAAGTACTATAATACTCTCACTTGATTATGGCAACAATTAGATGTATTTGAGGGAGTTATTTGGAACTGTACTGAAGATGCTAACAAGTTCAGGAAAATTGTGGAAAGAGATAGAGTTGCAAAATTTCTCCTTTGCCTAAATAAAAATTTAGATGAAGTGTGTGGAAGAATTTTTGGGATGAGACCTCTCCCATCTATCAAAGAAGCTTTCTCAGAAGTAAGGAGAGAAGAGAGTAGGAAGAAGTTGATGTTGGGAGAACATAGCTCTCTAAACAGCACAACAAACTCTGAAGGATCAGTACTTGCAGCCCGAGGAATTCCAAAGGGCACAAAAAGAGGAAGACCCTGGTGTGACTACTGTCGTAAACCTGGTCACACCAAAGAAACCTACTAGAAAATCCATGGAAAGCCAGTTGATTGGAAACCTAGCAAACTTGCAACTGAAAAAGAAACCAAGGGTCTTACAGCCATGTCAGAGGAAAAGTCAAATGCAGAGGCAATTCCATCCAGTAAGGAGCAAATGGAAATGCTACAAAAAATGTTTAATCACCTCCAGACATCTACTACCTCATCAAATGTCAGTACCTGCACAATTGCTCAGAAAGGTAATCTCTTAAATGCTCTAAGAGTCAAAACAGAAATTCAGCAACCTTGGATTATTGACTCTGGAGCATCTGATCACATGACTGGTAATTCAGACTTATTTAACCATATCAGTCCCTGTTCTGAGTACCACAAAGTAAATATAGTTGATGGAACATTGTCTACTGTAAAGGGTATTGGGACAATCTATCTGTCAAGGACTATCACTTTGAAATCTGTCCTATTTTTTCCCAATTCAACCTACAATCTCTTGTCTGTTAGCAAGCTCAATAGAGACATGAATTGTATCACTAAATTCTTTATTAATCATTGTGAATTTCAGGACATGGCTTCAGGGAGGACGATTGGCAATGCTAAGGAAAATGAAGGACTCTATTTTTTCAAAGAAGATGATCAAACTCCAATGAGTATAAGTGCTGTTGGTCAGTCTATGAGTGGGAGTAATAACAGTGCCATTATGCTGTGGCACTCTAGATTAGGCCACCCAAATTTCATGTACCTTGCAAAATTGTTTCCAGAACTATTTTTCAATAAAACACAGTCTTATAAACCATCTCATCCTAGTAATTTTCAATGTGAAATTTGTCAAATGACCAAACATACCTGAAATATCTATCCCACTCAGTCTTATAAACTATCTCATCCTTTTTCACTTATACATAGTGACATTTGGGGTCCTTCTCGGGTAAATAACATCATTGGAGCTAGGTAGTTTATCTCATTCATAGATGACCACTCATGAATTACTTGGATCTTCCTGTTAAGAGAAAATTCTGAGGCTGGAAAATATTTTAAACAGTTTCACACCATGATTCAAAACCAATTCCAAGCCAAAATTCAAATTCTCAGGACTGACAATGGGAAAGAGTATTTTCACTCTATTATTGGTAACTATCTTCTTGAAAAGGGGATTGTCCATCAAAGCTCTTGCATAAACACCCCTTAGCAAAATGGAATAGTCGAGAGAAAAAACCTCCATCTCCTAGAAGTTATTAGATCAATCATGCTGTCACATAATGTTCCCAAACATTTCTGGGGAGAAGCTGTACTTACAGCCACTTATCTCATCA
>JASKGM010093985.1:0-38615 GCA_034509205.1 Ceratonia siliqua
AGAGCTTAAAAGGATATTTTGAATTGCCCATAAACATATATACAATCTTACTTGTCGAACTCACGAACTGTGAGATTGAATCCTCCCATACCTTAAACTAAAATGAGTTGTCAGCTGTGTAGTTCGTACCCCAAATAAAAACAAAGAAAAAGAAGCTATGTATATGTAGTGAAGGATGTAGCAGTATCTCATATTATGCTTCGTTCCATCCATATGGGGTTTCATTATAAAGCTTATCAAATATACTCTTGCTTTTGTATACAATTTATAACAATGTGCTTTCATAACTATACCCAAACACACTCGAACACCCTTAAGTAAAGGTCCTTTCCACCAAACCACCATCATCCAAAGACAACTTAAAATTTACAATAATTCAAACCTAGTTTTCAATTACTAGGTAACAGGCTAATAGCCCCATTCCCTCAACCCAGACCCATATATTCTCTCGTGTAAATGCATCCAGGCATGAACCCAGACCCACATCTCTAAAGTAAATGAATATAGGCATGAATAAATTAGAAAAACGTAAAATTAACTTCTTCATAATAAAAAGAATTAAACTTCAGCAAACCAATACTACAATAGCATATAAAACAATAATGTATCACCAAAATCTCTTTTTAACAGACTTAATACAAAGAAGAAGCGAACCTGGATAAAAGGGGAGCAAGATTTGAAGATCGATAAAACCTGGATCAGCCTTTTTCTTGAAGCGATCTGGTGTCGCCGGTGATAGAGGCGCCTCTGGTAGAAGCCGGCGACAATGGGGGAGGACGGTGGCAGCGGCTAGGGTGAAGGCAGACGGCAGTTTTTAGACTCTTCACGCACGTAGCAGCTAGCAACAGAAATTTTGAGTTTTGAGAGTAAGAAATGAAAAAGGGGGGAAGGAAAGGTTGGGGATTTTAGGGTTTTGATTATTTTAAATACAAAAAATTAAAAAGCATAATATATATATATATATATTATATTATAAATATGAATGTAGGCCTGGCCTGTTGATATAGAGGCCTGGCCTATTTAACTAAGTAGGCTTATATAAAGGCCTTAACCTAACTTAAATTACTAAATAAGTCATGCCAGGTCAGGCCTATAGTAGTCCAGACTGTAGGCCCTTAATAGGCCGCTTCCTACTTTCACCCCTAGCTATATCAATATATATAATAAATTAAATTAATGAATATTATATTTTTAATTTTGTTGTGTGGCTTTTTTTTAAAACCTATACCGTCAAAATAAATGAGTTAATTACATTTTGGTCTTTTAATTTGATAAAATTATAATTTAATCATTCTAATTTTAGCTTAAACAGCATGATTTCATAATAATTATAATTTTGATCTTCAATTAATTTTTTTATTTTTTAACTATCACTATACGTGACAACGGAAGTTCAAAAAATTACACTTTACCTATGGTGCGTCATGCCCCATCCACGTCACAACGGAAGTTCAAAAAATTACACTTTACCTATGGTGCGTCATGCCCCATCCACGTCTGCATTTCAAATCCCCAATTTCTCCACCCTCTCATGCCCCAATCTCCTCCACCTCCGGCGTCGACGGCACTCTCGTAGATCAAGATCATTCCATCTCCGGTGTCAAAGGTAATTTGCTTTCCTTTTCTTCTGTATGTGGTTTTCCCTTACAGTAAGGGATATTTGTTCTTTTGATTGAGGAGTTGGAGAGGAGGGCATATGAAGAGGAAGCCCTTCAGGTTTCAATGGTTGGGCATGTGAGTGCTCCTGCAGCGGCTGACACTCGAACTACACTTATAATTGAGCATGAGTATATATCTCCTCCTCGTTGAAATGTTTCATTTTGTCGGTGATCAATTAATTTTGTGACATTAAAATGACATTCAATCAAATTCATAGCGGGCCAAAACTATATTCGTATTAGTTATGACAAAATTTTGCATAGATTTGTCCTTCTAAGTAGTGGGCTTTGATCCTGAACTCTGCTGATTCATAATTCTTTTCCCCTGAATTAAGATGCTAAACTTTTTGGAGGATTAATTTTTTGTTTAATTACCAACAGTTCTGAACTCCTGTTTCCAAATATTTTCATTATATGGATATATGAGAGTCATATAAGTGTATCTTTTTGAATGCTTTGCAGTTTGCACTAAATTTGACATTGTTGAGAAGACTTTGTTCAACATGTATTTTATTGATAAGGGCTACAGTACACAAGTCATAGTTTAAAAGAATCATGGCTGCAATTTTTTCTTTCCTTACTCATGTCAAATGCAATTATAAATCTGAGTTGCTTGAAGCTACAGACATGCATTGCAATAATGTTGGTTGAAAGTCAAAATAAGCTAATCTATAAACCATCCTATGGTAGGACAGCATGATGATTTCTTACAGCGATGATGTGTACATTATTATTATTATTATTATTATTTTTCAAGGAAGAAACACTTTAATGCTTGTATGGTGATTAGCGCTTTATTGTTAAATTGATGGTTTTGTAGGGATGGAATTGTGAATTTGGTGAGGAAGAAAATTAGACCAAGTATTTACAGCCTAACAACAATAGAGGAGTCAGAGGAAATACTGAAAACAGAATCAAAGGTTGTTCGGGGATTGATTCTCTGTATTATCATGAGCATGGATTGATTCTCTGTATTCTGTGAGACAAACTTAATTGGCTGCAATTAAAGGTGTGTTTCCAGTTAACTGTAGTTCAGCTGAGCTGACTGTCTGTCAGAGACTCAGAATAAGAATCAATGGTAGTGTTTCATGGTGTTATAATAAATCAAAGGTCCGAAAAAAAAATGCGGTACGTTAACAACACCATTAATGACATTCACATTTAGGGAGACAAATAGGGAGATAATTATTATAATGTAATTGTATATTCTCTCTTTTTCTTTGTTTACTAGTGGAAGGATTATGCCCTAGTGTATTACCAGCTTCTGAATTATTAGAAATGACTAACATCATTCTTTTCTGTTTATTTTTTTTTCGGGTACATGGCAATACCGATAATTGAACTTAAGACTTCCTACAAACTATCCAAACTCTTAATCACTAGATTACACTTAGTGAATTTTCTAGTTAAATTTTTAACAGCGATGAATTGCTCTTTTGCTCTACAATATTTATTATTAATATGCTTAGCAGATATAAATAATTGAACAAAGCAAGTTCTAATAATGGAACTTTTGTGGTTGATGCTTTAGGGCCTAAGGTAAATGCCACTCTGTTCTTGCGTGCTTAATCTCATGGCTTTGATTGTTGATGTTGTGTGGAATTTTCTGCCCTTTATTTTTTAGGAATAATTTGGATGTTTGTGCTTGAGAATGCTTAGGTCCAGGTACACCTAGGCCACTTGTGTTTTTGGTTCAAAATTATCAGAGCACTTGTTTCAGTTCTGTTAGATTGGAAGTATGTCAATACATTTGAGTGCAAGAATATTGATTGGATTTGTTTTGGTATTTCAGCAACTGCTGCCCTTATTTTTTGTTATGAATGCTTGTCCTGTGTTTGATATTTTGCTCAATTGCAATCATCACATATGAATTGTTTGACAAATTGCAATCAAATGACTTAAATATTGGATTGAGAAAATGCACTTTTGGTAGTGAATTACTAAATTATATGTTATTCATAATCCCAAGAATTTTGCTTGGGAAAATGTCATTGAAGATTTATACAATGAACATTTTCTGTTTTTTTTTGTAAATTCAACAGAGTTCTCATGGAAGGGTGTGATCAGAGAGTGGGATAACATTTGTGGACTTTCACATCCATTGCAGACAATGGGTCAGAATGATTCCTCTTTGATATTGGTAGTTTGAAATAAATGGGCTCTGCTTTACTTATTCAAATTTGCTCAGTCATCTCCTAACTGAATGCTTATAGGGGTTTGGAGCTAGCTGCAACAAGGCAACTCCAAACTGTTACTTTGGAAAAAAAATGGCATCAGTATTAATCTCTCGTGTTTCACGTAGATTTTTTAAATCTTCTCTCCCTTCTTCTGGCCATTCTGTGTCTCTTTGCCTCTCCATCTTCAGTCCTTCAGTCTCCACTCAATCATCTGTTAACCTAAACCCTAGTCTGAATCCTTCCCTTTCAAATCTTCCGCTCAGTCCATTCAAGCAATCCCACCCTCAGATTTTTAATTTTGAATTTTGTAAAAAGTTTAGATTTCAGTCAGATTTCAGTTTTGTTGCGTGCATCTCTACATCATCTTCAAGTGTTGGAGGGAGTTCAAAGGAAAACAAGAATCTAAGTGGTAATGAGAATAAAGTGGGTTTTTCAGAGGCTAATGCCTCTTGGATTGATTTATACTTGCCTAGGCAGGTACAGCCTTATGCTCGACTTGCTCGGCTTGATAAGCCAATTGGGACATGGTTGCTTCTATGGCCTTGTATATGGTAAGAGTATTTATTTCTATTTATTTATTTATTTTATGAGCAAATGCTTTCTTGTTGAGAAAACATGGAGAGCTGTAATATTTTGGATGGTCAACTTGACTGCTAGTTAATATATACACATACATTTATGTGTCTCTGTGTGTGTGTGTGTGTATACTATATAGATTGTAACATTTTTCAAATTGGTAGTGAGTTGAAGATACTGTAGCAGCAATGTTGCTCCATTTTTTTTTTTAAAGATGTGCAACTTTATTCAATGTTAAAATATGTTGCCTGAAGAACCTAGCTGTTATGGCTAGATTATTCTTCTTTCATTTTTTTTCTTCTGGTCATTCCTGAGTTCCTAGTTGAAGTTTACTCAATAGTCAACTCCAAATTGGATCCGCTATCAGGTCAGATATGATCCTAAAAAATTCATCGACTTTCAAAATCCTAATGGACCTGATCATTTAAACCCTTAAAATATCTAAACTAACAAATGTGATGGGGCATGGCACACTTGAGGGTTCCTAAGGACATAGTGTTTCACCATGTGCATCTTTCAGTCAAGATATATCACTTAATGTATGGGGGTGTATTTTTTACTAAACTAGATTGTGTCTTTTGAATTGTTGTTTTTTGGGGGAGAACAACTGAAGAAGAAGTTTTGACTCAGATATGGACACTAAAGGAAATGTTGAATCAAGGATTGTTTTGCTAAGTGGTTGATGTTTTATAGTGTCCATATCTTCACAAAATTTCTTTAGCAATTATAACTTTTTCTTGCCGTCCTTCTCAAAGTTCCATACTCTAACATCTTTTTTATCCCCCTTATGTTTCTGGTTTCCTATGCTCTATGCCACAGGTCAATTACCTTGGCAGCAGCCCCTGGACACCTTCCTGATTTTAAAATATTGGCGCTGTTTGGATGTGGGGCAGTGCTTTTAAGGGGTGCCGGTTGTACTATTAATGATCTCCTTGACCGGGATATTGATACGATGGTAAATTTAGTTGCTTTCCTCCTTGGTTGCATTTCCTATGCTGGGATATAGTAATTTGTGTTGTAAATTATTGTTATTGGAGTGTGTCTGTGGATAGTTTTGACAAGTACATATTGGTTTTGATTGAAAGAATAATCTGAAAGCTAAGGTATGCAAGATCTTGTTGTGCATTAGCATTTCACATGGCCTCGCAATTTTTGTTTTTTGTTTTCTATGGTTTAGTTCTGTGTGGTTTTTGCCTATCATGTATCAAATAGGGTTAAGTTAGACATTGTCAATTTTCCTATTTGCCTACTGGAACCTTGCCTATTTTTCAAGCTTAGAAATGGGCCCTTTGTGATGTTTGGCAACTTCGAATATGTGTTTGTCACAGTTATAGGCGAACTATAGGAAAGATTGCGTATTTGAAGATCTAAGTGATGAATTAGAGGATTGCGTTAAGTTTCAGGTTGGGTGTAAGAGCCAAATTTGTATTATTGCCACACCCAAAAATTGCAAGAGCAAAAGTTTCAGTAAACAAATATGCCTATAAAAGATTGAAATCCCAATATTATTTACTCATTGTTTCCCATCCATTAGTATGACAATGGGGACTTTTTGCCTAATTTAATATTTTTTTATGCCATACCATTGTTTATTTCATTTTAACAAAAGCATTTCATGCCTTCTTATCCATATGATTGCACGTGATAGTATAGCACTTATCTTTGTAGTTTTTCCTAACTGTTTAAGTTTAGCTTTTCATAGATGACTATAGATTTTAATCTGAATAAATTTGTATAAAAAAACATAATGCAGGTAGATCGTACAAAGATCAGACCAGTTGCAAGTGGTGTTTTGACACCGTTTCAAGGACTTTGTTTTCTTGGTTTCCAATTGCTTTTGGGTCTTGGTATTCTTCTGCAACTAAACAATTATAGGTTGGTGCTAATTATGAATAGCAAAATCCGTACTTAGGGACCGTCCTTCCTTGTTATATTGAGGTGCTAGACACTTAATTTTGTGACATGTGGATTAGTTACCAGGAAGACTTCATTGATTAATACATGAAGGATTTAGTATTCATGTTTAGGCAGAGGTTTGCTGATCTGTCTTTATTGATTAACTTTTTGATAATACCTTTTAAATATTTTTTGTTTCACATGGCATGCAATTTGAGTTTACTTGTCATCATTATTCAGTTTGTATACCTAAGTTAATCAATATTCAATGTGAACATGTGATTCTTGCTTAAATTTTGAATTATGTGAATAATACATAGTTTAATCAATATTCAATGTGAACATGTGAATCTTGCTTAAATTTTGAATAACTTTGGCTTGTGTTCTTTTGGCAGCCGTGTATTGGGAGCTTCATCCTTGTTGCTTGTCTTCTCCTATCCCCTCATGAAGAGGTTAACATTTTGGGTAATGAAGTTTTCTTATTTCTAGTTTCTGTTGACATATCTTAATCTTATCTTGATGAGTGATCTCATGATGCCTGTATTCTCATGTAACTACATTGGTTAGCCTCAAGCCTATCTTGGGTTGACCTTTAACTGGGGGGCACTGTTAGGATGGGCAGCAGTTAAAGGAAGTTTGGATCCAGCTATTGTTCTGCCACTTTATGCCTCTGGAGTTTTTTGGACTCTTGTGTATGACACTATATATGCACATCAGGTACAAACAGCTTTGCTTCTTGCAGGATACATTTCCTAGGATTTTACTCCTCTCTCCCGCCTTTTAATCACGTCATGTTATTTAGTTCGTAATTCCCATATAACGAGCTAATGCCTTGGTCCAAATAATATGTTCTGTCTTCCAAGGGACATGTATTGAGCTAATCCCCATTGCAGTAGCAAGTAAAACTCAAGTTATATGTTTGATTTCCTCTGCCCTTTGACATCATAACGTCGAAAGTTGGCGATAATGCTTCTATTGGATCTTTAAGGAACATTGTCATTCAAGGAAACTAAGCCTTTACATATTACTCTTTCTCTCCTCCCCTTTCCCTTGTTGTTGTGCATATGCACTTCTAGTTTGTCAATAAGAAAGAACCTGGCAATTTGAACTGTAGACAGTGAGTTCATTTCTTTATCAGACATGGGATAGATTTATTCAATACAATCTTAATTTTATGAATATGGCCAAATACAACTTAACTTTTCTCATGCTTGTGTTTTGATTTTTAATTGTAAATCTAATACTGGAAATTAGAATGGATTGGTTTTGAAGACCTTGATGCCTATGTGGCCTGAGGAGTGAGGACTATATAATGGGACACATTCACTTTTCTGGAACCTCTTACATTTTCATAGATGTTACTATTTGGACTTTTTTCTTGGTGTTTAGGGACCCCTTTTTCAGATGCCTTTCAAGTTTGAAATGGTGTTTCAATAGCCATTTTAATGGTTGCAGTTTATATTTCTACATCCTTCTGCCTGCTAAGGGGTAAATATCATTTGCTCCTTTAGCTATGAATATATGATGTGTGTAAATGTCATGATATAGTTTTCAACTATCTCTGGATGATTTTCTTGTCCCCAAGAGTTTGGGTATTACAAAACAGAGAATACAATGACAATAAGAAGCCTTGATACTATAAATTTGGCTCAGCTTCATGAATACAAAATTCAAGATTGATTGTGATCCTCCACATGGATCTTGTTATTAAAGCTATGTAATTGAATTTCTTATATTGTCTTAAGTAAAACATTGGCAATCAGGATAAAGAAGATGACCTAAAAGTAGGTGTCAAATCAACAGCTTTGCGCTTTGGTGAGTCAACAAAGGAGTGGATTTCTGGGTTTGGCATTGCTTGCATTGGTAGTCTTGCCCTCAGTGGGTTTAACGCTGAGATTGGTATGTTATATGACTTTCTTTTTGTTCTCCATTTTTCATGGCTACAGCTCTTTTAGCAGTAGGATTGCAATAACTGTTTTCTGCCACCTGATTTGTATGTGTAGGCTGGCCATATTATGCATTTTTGGCAACTGCGTCTGGACAATTAGCCTGGCAAATATGGAGAGTTGACCTTTCATCACGTTCTGATTGCAACAGGAAGTATGTGTTCGGAGGATTTTACCTTGAGTAATGCATTACCATTATTTTCTGCTCTAAAAGGCCATCTTTTGGTAGATCTACTGAGAGTTTTCACTGTTTCTTGACAATTTATTGGCAAGGAACCTCTGTTGGAGCCTTAGAATGTTTTGATTATTTAATGGTTTATAACATTGAAAAGAAATTATGGTATATTTATAAACTTTATATGTTAAATTTATCTTTCAGTTTTCTGTAAGACTAGGCTATAACACCAGTGTTTGCTACAGATACTTGGTGGCAGAGGGAACCTCACTATATACTATACCCTCAGGCCTTAAGACATAAAAAACCCTCCAAAATTCAGTGATAATTGAAATTTTCTATGTTATTTACTTTTCAAGTGTTTTATTGATCAGTTTCAGTGTATCTGTCACGGAATTTATGCATTAATTAGTTTACAATTATGTTTAGTTGTTTTTTCTCATTTTTGAACATCATGAACTCACTTTTGGTACTAAAATATTCTTTTTTTCCAGATTTGTCTCAAATAAGTGGTTTGGAGCCATTATATTTGGAGGAATCCTAGCTGGCAGGTTTTCATCATAGTGGTAAATTTTTCTTTTTAAAATAATTTCTCTCTTTCTTCTGCTAATGAGAATAATTTATCAGAAGTTGTGTGGATACCAAATTTGACCCTCTTGACTTTGTATCTGAAGTCATCTTTGCATAATCCCTTGCCTTTATCTTCTATTGAGCAAGAAGACTGTCGGTTACTTTTTTTTTTGATACAACAGAAACAGGACTAAGGGGACAACTAACTACTCCTATGACTATCAGTTTCTTGTTTTGATGATATTGAAGTGATATCAAGTAGACTGCATACTGAATTTGCAGGGCTAACAATTTTTCAGACTCAGTTCATGGTGACCAAGCTTTATTGTTTATTCATTACTTGCAATCATAATATTTGTGAGCAACGTCAATTCTAGGCTTTTTGACAATGCTAATTTGGGCTGGAAATGAGATCTATTTTGCAGTTGTAATTTTGATTATTGAGTTCTTAGAGAGTAAAAAATGTGCTTGGTTCTTCATTTGTCTTTTTTGAAAAAATCAGAGAAGGTTTGGAATTCCAATCTGATGGAGAATTAGATTGGTAATAAAAAAAGAATAGGAATCAATAGTGTATTAGTTAATTATTTCCACATTGTATGGCAGACAACTGTTATGAAATTCGTCTTTTCCAGATAATGATTCAGCTTGACACTTCGTATTGTGACATCGCTATCAACTTTGTCTTTGGCTGCATTTTCCTTCATAACAGCATTATGATCTACATTGCTTTTGCTTTTGTTTGTATGTTTGTTTCTTTTTTTTTTTTAATGAAATACATTAATTTTGTTAATTCAATGTACTGCGATATATTGAAAGGAAGAAAAGGCCCAGGAATAGTGGCCTTCATAAATCGTGACACTGACACTAGCAAAAAATCGCACTAAGTAAGTTTAACAATATTTTATATTTATATGCTTATGATTTATATTTATTTTTTTAATAAATTAAATCTACTTACATTTTTTTTATAATAATAATAATTGTCCCACGTAATGTTGAAGTGTCAGCATTGAACTAGCAGAATGTGCACATTAATCTCTCTAAAATTTGTTTGGGAGGGATCTATTCTAAAATCGTTTTCTGAATTATTATTTAAAAATATAAAAATGAGAAATACTCCCATATGTGTTTTATTTGCTAATTTGGTTCTAACAGATTAAATTCATTGACGGGAGTAGTTAATTTTTTTTTGTTAATAAATAACAAAGTTAAAATAGGTATTACATGAGTTAATGTTTTAGGAAAATTAGTTGATTTAATTGAATAAAAGAATTTATTATACTTTTTATTGATTGATAAAAAGGTTTAATAACATTATTTATTGATTAAAGAATGTGACAAAAAACTAAAGCTTTATAGTTTTGTCCAATGAGATGGAATGCTTGTGACATTATGGTAATTAAAAGAAGTCATTAATGTTATTATAGTAATTAACTAATTATATAGACGGCGTTACTTCCCGTGGATACAATCATTACCTTCTCTCTAAACTCTGTTTTGAAGCTGGACTCAATTCCAAATCCATGTGCCACCCATTAAACTTTACTAGTTATTTTGACTTACACGTTGATTTGGTCATCCTTTTTATTTATTTATTTATTTATTTAAATATTTCTTATTTAATTTTGGAAAATAGCTTTTTCTCTTCGTTATAACTCATTTTAATATGAAATGTATATATAAAAATGTAATCCAAATTATCAATGCATGCGGTTTGTTTACTTTATTTTCTTTTACGTGTAGCAAATGTTTAAGTTTATTTAATATACAGAAATCACTTAGTAGTAATGAAGGAGTGAAGTTTGAATTAATTAATTATAGAATGGAACCAAATCAAACACTTATTATCAGTTAATAATTAGTTAGGTTAGCTCTTTAGATTTCTTTATAGTTAGTTCTGTTTAGATTTTGTTTTTTGTTTTTATATTTTTATTATAATTGATAACGGCTGGTTGGCATATGACTCTGTTTAAATGAGGTTTAAAACTAAATAACCAAATTGATGCAAGTTAAATATTGCTGAATAATTAAATAGATGGGATTATGGTTGTAAATAATTTTTGTACAAGAAAACAAATAAAAAACTTGTTTGAATGTAAATTTTGAAAATATATATTTATATTTGAAAAGATAATTTTTATTTGAAAATACGTATTTATAACTTCGCCATTAATAAGAGTTATTTTTCTAATATATTCTTTGTATTTTTAAAAGAATTTGAGAATAAAAATATCTTAAATTTATTCTTAATTTTTTATTTTCTTGGATACCATTTTTTTAAAAATAACTTGCTAAATAATTTTTTTATTTTCGTAAAATAAGAAAAAACAACTTTTTAAAACAATTTCAAACAGGCCAATGATTTCTTTAGGTTATTATTTTCCTAGTCCACTCTATTTTTTTCAACCCCACTACATTTGAAAACAAACAAATCCTTTTTTTTTTTCCAATTAGTGTGTTGGGTGACTCAGCGACGATATCTACAAATGTCTCTTTTTTGTTGGCCCACAACCCACGTCAGATCCGTGATAGAATTGTATGTTATATCATTATTTATATATCTTGTTCCAATTCCGTCTGGAAATGTATTAATAATATGAGTGATTATCTTATCTTTATTCATGGTTAGGATAGATAATTTTAATTTTTATATATAAATATAATTAAATTTTATTTATATATAAATAAAATGAATATGTATAATGATCATTTAAAAATATATAAATGACTTCGATGTGTACCAATAAATTTCCATATCCCCCGTTCACCTTTCTCTATTTATTTATGTCCTCTTTCTTCTCAATCATTTATATCATCCTAATTGATCTATAGCGTAACTCGGAAAACCACTTTGGAAAAAGTGATATTCTCATAGATAAGTTCACCCTAAACTTTGCACCAGCTTGCAAACTATGGATATTTGGGACAAAGAATAAACAGATGAAAGAGGTGGTCTTTAATCTCTATTACACTGTAAGCATGAGACATCGTCAATCAAAAAGAGCAAATTGTATAGCAATTAAAGATACTTACAATAGAATTCAAAGAGGAACACGCCTAATAAAAAACATATTCCTCTAATAAATTGTAATTATTGATTAAAAAGAACATCTCATGGATTTTAAGAAATGTTCTCGTGAGAAGAATATTCCTCTAATAAAAAATATACTTAATATATTTATATGTTTACTTTTTAATTATTTGCTGGATTCATTGATCGGTATACCTAAAAATAGGTATGAAAAGTCGTTTGGGTTTTGCATTACCATGAAGCTTCCGTCTGGCATCACTAAGGATATGTCATTCCATGGCATCATCAAACTAGGACTAAAATGAGAATGTCCTCTCAGCTCTGCTATGTGTCATGATAATGCCCTAGTGACACCCCAGCACAAACCCTGCCATTGCAGAATTTTCCAGCTCGTGGCCCCCTCCCCCTCCCCTTCCCTCTTCATTCCTACTTATAATATTATTCCAATCATTAATAGAAATCTCTCTCAATCCCTCTCTGATACGACCTATATGACAAAGATGGTGCAACGCCTAGTGGCCGGCTTCACCTTCTTCTTAGCCATTTTAGCCAAGCTTCTATTGGGCCACAAGCTCCACAGGCACAGATCGGAATCTGTAGAAACTGATGGGTATGGCCTCAGCTGGCGGTTGGCTGTGGAGACTAACAATGTGCGTACATGGCAAAGGGTCCCACTTCGCTGTTATCACCATGTCCAAAGCTACATCACGGAAGGCCAATACATGCAGGATCTGGAGCTAATTAGAGACCAGATTCTGAAATATGCCCTTGAGATACCTCTTGCTGGTGATGGCTTCGATGCCTGGATTTTGGACGTGGATGACACTTGCATCTCTAACATCTCTTATTATAAAGCTAAGAGATTTGGGTACCAATCCTATTATTAACCTTCTTCATCCTCAAATATTCTTTTACTTAGTAATTAAAAAATTTAGGATGTAGATATGCTATTAACAAGGGATAATTACTAACAAATATGAATGTTTAAATAGATAACCTTCTTCATCCTATTATTCAAGACTAGCTATTACATATAGATAACTTGAAGCTAACTTTGTTACCTATATCTCCACCTACTCCAAATATGAATGTTTAAAATCATTTGACTTCTTTCTTTTTTGAACACCGTACCGCAGTACAAAAGATTAAAGTTAAGAACTTCATCAAAATCTCTTAATTATACTTAATAGTTTAGCATATCATTATAGTTTAAATTTTTGAGTTAAAATGATGATTGATATATAATATGAGAGTGTTTATAATAAATTATGTGTGTTGTGTGTTTGTAGATGCGACCCATTTGATTCAGCGATGTTCAAGGCATGGATCATGAAGGGAGAGTGCCCAGCAATTCCTGCGGTTTTAGCGTTGTTTAAGAAGTTGATAGAGAGAGGTTTCAAAGTGTTTTTGCTGACAGGTAGAGACGAAGCAACACTTGGCGAGATCACAACTCAGAACTTGCGTAAACGAGGATTTATTGGATATCAACGTCTTATTTTGAGGTATTAACTAACTCCACCTCTATTATTATTATGCTTTAGCTCTTAATTCTATTTTATGTCTTCTACTTAATTCTTTGATTTCATGAACAAGCCCAACATTTATTCAAAAGTTTTAGGAATGAATTTAACACTACAATATTTATTTTGATGTATTTTACTGTAAACTACAAGATTTTAGAAAGTTCTATATATAGTAGAAATTAATGATATTAAACTTGTTTTTAAAACTAAAAATTGTGAGTTTGAACCTACCAAATAAAAACAAAAATAAATCAATCACTTATGGCTAATAATTGCTAACAAGCTAGGAACAATTTGTTATTTACAATTTACATCCACCCAATAACATAGATAAGGACTGCTGATCCGAAAGAGAAATTAAACATGATTGATTCAATCTAAAGACTTCTAGAATGGTTGAAACTTGACATGCGCCGTAGAGAAAAATAATTAAGATACAGTTAATGAGATAATTTTAGTCTGGGTCTTTAAAAATCAAAGTATAATAATAAAAATGAAGGTTGTAAATTTGAATATTAATGTATGGCATATATATAACCAAGAGAATATTCATGTTTAATATGCTGTCATCTTGATCTTAATATTTTATATGATATCATATATTCAAGATACTTATGTATTTAATATATTATTATTTAAAATATTAATATCATTTAAAATATTTTAATATAATAAAATGATACTATTTTGAATTTTATTTTATACCTTTTAAAAATTATGAAAAGCTGGTATTAAAATTTTTTAAAACTTTTAAGAGGGTAGAAAGACAAAAAAAGGTGGCGTAATTGAAGGGAGGAATTGATGAGGATCTGTGTTGACCTTAATTTGAGTAGCTTCCTAGAAGTACTGCTTTTGAAATGGTCTCTATCCACCCAATATTAAATATAATAAGTTTGAACAAGTACAAAAAAGATAGCCTTCTTTATATGAACAACATTCGTTGGATATTATAAGGCCAGCTTTTACCAACGATGCTTCTGTCTTCCTCCTCTCTCTGATTTTTCTTCTAACATGCGCTTAGTTTGGCAATATTGTCACTATCTTAATATAACGCATGTGCCTTTGTTTTTTGTTATAGCCTTCTCCTTTGGACTTTGCAATTGTATATATATATATGTAAACGAATCGGTGGAATTAAGGTGGTCAGTCATAACTCATAACTTAAAATATTAATTATGCCACCACAAGGATCGATGTTGTCTTCAACACCATTTCCATTACCCACTGCTAGCTAGTGGAAACTCCAATATTTTATGAGACATTCAAAATACATACATATATATATATATATACATTTCAACTTAAGTATAATGCATATGCGTACATTTTCTAGCTTCATTCTTTTCATATGAGACCACGTCTACACGACTACTCTTCAAACCAAATTTTAAATATTAGTAATATATTGTTTAAAATGAGAAAGTTTATTCTTAGTTTATCTATCTCTTGTATATTAATTAAATTTATCATGTAAATTTTCATATATAGAAATAAACACAAAAAATAAAGAGGAGAAAGAATGAGTGGATTCGTTTTATTTAAGTGAGACCTACCTCACTTATTTTTATATCTTTTTTTTAATTTACACAATAAACTTTGGTAAAAGTTCAAAAAATTCGGCCAACTATAAAGGCAAGTTTAGCTGCTCTCTCCCAACTATTTATTTTGCCGTCAACTAATCATGATTATATTCGGTGGAAAAGGTCAAACGATATGACTTTTTGATTTCTTTTTAAACTTAATTTCTTTCACACATAAAATAAAAATTTGTCAGTGGAATCGGGTGTTTAAAATTATGACTTTTTTGTTGTTACTGTTAGTTAGAAAATTATTTTGACCAAGTTAACGTTTGGTTTGGCCTGCTGCTGCCGGATGTTGTCCCAGTCAACGACGCCGTCCTGTGCATGCAATTGCAAACTGATTAATATACATGACGACATGTTCAATGCATATATATTTACTTTTGGCCTACCTTGGTGTGCCGAAAAGTTTATATATTAATCATGCAATTCAAGTTATTATTATTATATGAAGGTCGTAGCTAATGAATTAATTAATATTGCATGGTGTAGGAGTCGAGAATTCAAAGGGCAAAGTGCAGTGAGATACAAGTCACAGATCAGGAAGAAGATAGAAGGTGAAGGTTACAGAATATGGGGGAATGTGGGAGACCAGTGGAGTGATCTCCAAGGAGAATGTTTGGGAAAACGTAGTTTTAAGCTCCCCAATCCCATGTATTGCATTACTTAAATTACCTTAAACCTTAAACTATCATCATGCCTTGTACTCCACGAATTAATCTCGATCAATGCTAGTTCAGGATGCTCAAATCCATATTCCATGTGCCAAACTCAATCTTTAAGGGAACCTGCAAGTTTGCAACGACCTAATTAATACCATGCATGATGTCTGGTTATTAACAATATTCTTTAATTTAATAATCAAAATAGTAGAACTAAGGCACATACATATGTATAATTTTATCCAAAAAAGGAATATTCTAATTAATTTCATGCAGGTTTTTTTTAGTTTGAGTAGTTGAGAGTTGAAAACGAAAAGAGAGTATTATTGACTGCGTCAAGAAGCAATGTAGGCAAAACTAGCTAGCTGGCAGCATTGAGGAAAGTGCGGGGAGTTGTAAAATTCGAGGAAGAAGAGGTTTGAAACAGACAAGATCAGTCAGAAGTGACAAGTAAATAAAGGGGGCGAGAGTGGACATTATGAAATGGTTGACAAAACAACTGTCGACATAGAAATTGCTATGAAACCATGGGAAACATCGGCGTTGACAGTTTCAAAAGACTGAGTAAGAAGAAAATTTTGATAGAGCAGATAGAGGATTGCGACATGCATTACATGGGGAGAAAGTGAGGCTTTTGGTCGTTTAAGTCTTGTATTTAAAATGTTTGTATTTAATATATTATTATTTAAAATGTTGGTGCCATATAAAATATTATGGTGTGATAAAATGACATTATTCTAAGACCACCTAAAATTCACTTTGGTTGAATCATAAGCATTATTTGCTTTAGAATAAAACATAAAATGCATTTTCGATGAAATAGAATAAAGAAAAACGTGTTTGGTAGTTAAAAAGTTGAAAACGTGGTGAAATTTTGTGAGTGGTTGTAATTTTTTAACTATAATGAAAATGTAGTAACACATTGAATACTTAATAAAGTATTAATATTGAATACTTTGAAAAGCTATAAGTGAATTCTAAGTTGTCTTTGATGAATGGATGATTGAATATCAGGTATTGAATGAATACTCAATTACATAATAATAATGAATACTTAAGAAGTCATAACTAATTTCGAAAATATCTATTCATTAAAAATTGATCAACATCAAACACATTTTCATTTTCTAAAAGTAGATTCACTTGCATAAACCAAACATATTTGTTAAACCATCTCTTTTTCTATCAAATGATAGCTAGATGTTAATTAAATATTAAGTGGTTTACTATGTGATTATTTGTTCAACAATTAAAATTCTTAAATCATGAAATTATACTTTTTTCTACACTATGACAGTACACAAAACAAAAATTAAATTGTTTTATCACTAAATAATAATTTACAAATAAGCGAGAGGGAAAGAAGGAACCCCAATAAGTATCCCTAAATAGTAAATAGAATCCTCATTATATCATTATTGTTTTTTAATTTTGAGTCAAATATATATGTTTTGATAGAATATACAATTTTTTTAACGGTGAGAATCAAAAAGATGAATTCATAAGTAAAGACTCCCATCTCACTATTATTAGTCAAATTTGTAAAGTACGAACGTAAGCAATTAAGAAGCATGACATATAGATGAGGTGATTAGTATTAAGTTGAAACTTTTCCTTATTCTCATCTACTTATCATTAAACAAATTAACTTGTAGTAAAAGTATCTTTCTTTTTTATCATCTAATTGAGTTATTCAATTCCTCTTTTCCTTAATTGTTTATCATTCTTTGTAGACCCGAGTTCATAAGGTAGAGACCATTGTTAGTCAAATTTGGAAAGTCCGTATACTTATCCAAACAACTATATATGAAGCATCATGGATTAGATTGGGTCATTAATTACTATATATTGGCGCACTAATATCCTTGAGAAGCCAGCAAAGAGTTAAACTTTAGACTAATTGTATATTCATTGGACCTGCAATTTAACACTAAAAGCCCAACAAAGTAACAATACGAAGCCTTTATTCATGAGGCCTCAATATTCAAGGACCATGGTGGATTATTGTGAAGATTCTAAAACACAACGTGCATATATTTAGAGAAATGATATTTTTATATTTTATATTTTATTATAGATATCATATAAAAAAAATAGTAGATGTGATTGATAAATAATTAATAGATGATTGATAAATAAAAATAATAAATATGAGGGAAGTATAGGAGAAATGAATGTGAGAATATTATTTTTTTCTCATATATCTAAGTTATTGTAATCAATCAGATTTTGTTCCTAGTCTTCCCACTTAGGGCTCGTTTGTTTCAGTTTTTCTGCTGAAAAAATGTAATTTTTTAAGTAAAAGGATTTTTGCAAAAAAAAAATTAGTGTTTATTTTAACTTTGAAAAAAAGAAAAAGTAACCAAAAAAAAAGAGTTTTTTTCCTTTTTTTGTTTGCAGAAGTCAAAATTTCAAGAGAGAGAATCAGGGACCGATTTCATTTTGACAACTTAGACCCGATGGAACAAGAAGCTTTTTATGGTTGTAGAAGGACGGATATTTACAGGGAAAATAATAATGAAGAAAGGAGAATCTCGAAATTTTAAAAATTCTTAAAATTATAATTTTAAAATTTATAATTAAAAACTTAAAAATTCTTAAAATCATAATTCTAAAATTTATAATTAAAAACTTAAAAATTCTTAAAACTATAATTCTAAACTTAAAATTATTAAAAATATTTTTAAACTTCATAATAATAATTAAAAAAATATTTTTACAAATTTTAAAAAGTATATTTTTTAAAATTATTATTAAAAGTATATTTTTATCCAAATATTATATAAAAAGGTCATTCTACATATTATTTTTAAAAATTTTATCAGTTAAAAGTCATTTTATAATTTTAAATCTAAATATTTTTTTTAATTTAAAAATACTTATAAATGACTGTATCTAAATATAAAATAAGTTATCATTATAATAAAAGGTATTCTTTTTTAAGTACCAACATAAAAGATCTTTTTTTTTTCAACTCATTTAAACGGACACAACAAAAGCAAAAGACTCATTTTTTGATCTTCCACGTAGGATTGGTAATCTCAAATATTTTCTATATTTCATCCTTTAAGCTCAAGAGAAGATAAGTAATGATATTCATACACTATTTTTTTACACCACTCTTATACCTCACTTTTAACTATTAATATACTATAAAATAATGATGATGATAGATTATATGGTAGTGTAAGAATATTCCATTTATGGCCCAATTAATGACATAATGGATTTATTATAATTATATAATAGGTATATTAATATATTCTAGTAATTTTATGGGGCAAAGAGAAATATTTTTCTTTTTAGACTCTACTTTGATGGGAAATGGGCTTTCAAGGTTATAAGAAAATTTAATCATCTCTCTACCTTATATATGTGTACTGATCTCCATCATTATGGAATGCTGAAAGAGAAGGGCTAAGTGAGAGAAATCAATTTTCTAAGCTTTTGTACAAAGAACAAGACAATGCTGTTGTAATGGATTTTGGTAGGCTTTTTTGATTATTTGCTTTTGCTATGTTTTTTATTTGTGAAGATCATGATTGTTAAAGACTCTGAGATTTATTAAAATTAATTTTTACATGTGGTATCAGAGTTATTGGTTCAAACACTCATGCTTTTTTGTATGCTTTTGTGATTATAATGTTATGTTCTATCTCATGTTGTTGTTCATAAATATGCCACAACGTCCAATTCTTTTTTCTATTTATGAATTCAAGAAGTCACAATCATGCTACCTTTGCGTTGATGTAGCACTCATATTTATATTTACTTTTGTTTCCACCGTGCATGACAATAAAAAAGGATAGGGTATTATATATTATATATCTATCCTTTTGTGAATATCCTTTATGTTTCTTGTTATTTGATTTGTTGAAAGTTACTATAGAAAGGAAAATGTAATATATTACATATTTGTCTTTTTGTGAATCTTATGCGTGCATTTTGGATTCTTTTGTAGTAATTGAGTGATTTTGTCTTCCATGTTTTATCCTTTTGGCTTATGGATCTAAATGGATTTATTTATTTTATACATGTTGTATGGGATGCTTATGAATATATATAACTGTGTGGAACTCATGAAAAATTATGTTGGCAATATTTTGAATTGATTATTTTTCTATTTTGCTTATTTTTTCCATATTAAGATTAAAACAAAAGATTTAAATTTGGCCATTATTATTAGTATGATTTTGTGACATGTAATACATGTCTCTTGTATTTAATTATGTTTTTGCATTGTTATTATAGTTATTGATGTTTATATAATTGATGAGTTTGGCAGTCACCAAAGTGGCCCAACTAGAAAGTGTAATAGACACCATGTCACATTTTGAACCTTAATATCTTTGACCAAATATTAAGTTAATGACTTTGTAAACTTTTTGATGCTTTTTTAATCATTTGAACATTTTGGATTGGCTCAAAGGTGCACCACCATTTAAGTGATTAATCAATTAAGATAAAGTAATTAATATATGTTCGTAATTGAGATTGTAATGGATGCCTAAATGTGACAAACTTATCTAATTACGTATATATAATTAATTATTCCTAGGTGAATGGGAATTGTCAATTAAGATAATTATTTGGTATATTATAATTTAAAACCCAAATATTGATTGTGGTAGTACTACTTTATGTTGCATCAATATGTATTTTTTACAACTCAAAGCATTAATGTTGTGAGTATTTATTTAACTACAGTTTCAATTCTTGTTTCTCTTCATTTAGCTGCCTTATCTGTTTCGATACTTAAAGGAACTGATTTTTCATATTAGTGTGAGTAGATCCAGTTTCACCTTAGTGTTCTGGATCTAGATCTGACCCTTCGTTTTGAGAAATCAGCTGGTCTTGTTTATACAAGCAGTGCAGAAGAAAATACTTTCTTTAAGAGTAGGGAGAAATCAAACAAATTGAGTATTATATTTATGCGAATGACTATCGCGAATAATATTAAGTCAACGCTTCCTACAGTTGATAATGGGAAAGATTTATTCAAAATGGTGTAAGAAAGTTTATATTCAGCATATAAGTCTCTTACTAGGACACTAATGACTGAACTTATCACTATGAAGTTTGATGGCACTTGTGGAATGCATGAGCATGTCCTCAAATGACAAATCTAGCTGCTAAATTGAAAGCTCTTGAGATGAAGGTGGATGAGACTTCCCTTTTTCAGTTTATCTTGAACTCATTACCTTTTCAATATAGACCTTTTCATATTCATTACAACACTATTAAGGATAAGTGGAATGTAAATGAATTGGCTAGTATGCTTGTTCAGGAGGAAGCAAGACTTAAGTAACAAAGACATTATTTAGTTCATCTGGTTGATGATAGAGCTGAAAATAAAATGAAGAAACCATATAAGGGTAAGAAAATTAATCCACCTAAGGTTTCTAGTTCTTCTCATGTCATTAAGGTTAATAAGAAAGAACCAAAGGGCATCAAATACTATTTTCGTAGAGAGTTTGGACACCTTCAGAGAGATTGTCCAAAACACAGAGCATGATTCGAAAAGAATGGTAAGCTTTTAGCTTATGTATGTTATGAACTGAAAACCTTACTGACGTTCCTTGTAATACTTGTGGCTTGACTCAAGTTTCACTATTCATGTTTCTTATTCGATGTAGGGATACCTTACTATCCAAACCTTAAGATCAAATGAGTATTTTATTGTTTTGGGAAATGGACTTAAAGTTCTAGTTACTGCTGTTTAGACTTTTCGTTTATACTTAGACTATGGTCATTGTTTAAAAATTTTTGAAACACTTTATGTTCTAACTATTTATAGAAATTTGATTTCCATTTCAAAACTTGATCTTGAGGGATACTCCTTAAGTTTTCGCAATAAAGGTTTTTGTTTGTTTAAGGAAAGCTCCGTTATTGGTTCGTGTAGTTTATGTGATGGATTGTATTAGTTAAATCTTAATAGCAATTTTGCTGAAACTTTTTTAACTATGCATCCTAATGTTGGAACTAAACATAGTCGGGTGAAGGAAAATTTTTCCATCTTGTCGCATAAACGTCTAAGTCATATATCCAAAGAAAGAATGGAGATATTAGTAAAAGATGAAACTCTTTGGAACCTAGATTTTACTAATTTCAATGTGTGTCGACTACATTATGGAAAGCAAACCAAACACACACAAAAAAGGGCTACAAGAAGTGGAGAACTTTTCAAAATTATCTAAACTGACATTTATGGACCTTTCGACTTACTATTTTTTGGTAGAGAAAAATATTTTATCACCTTCATAGATGATTTCTCATGTTACTCTTATACCTATTTGTTACATGAAAAATTTCAAGTAGTGCATACCCTAGAGGTGTATATTACTGAGGTTGAAAGACAATTAGATAGAAAAGTAAATGTCATTAGGTCAGATAAAGGTGGTGAGTATTACAGAAGGTATGATGGAATAGGACAATGCCTTGGTCCATTTGCTAAACTCCTTGAAAAGCATGCATTTGTGTGCAATACACAATGCTAGGTATGCCACAACAGAATGGGATAGCTGAAAAGTGTAAGCGTACTTTTATGCAAATTGTCAGGAGTATGTTGAGTAACTCTGCATTACACATTTTGTTGTGGATGGAAACCTTAAGACTACTGTTTATATTCTTAACAATGTTCTTAGTAAAATAGTTCCAAAGACTTCTTTTGAACTATGGACTGGATAGAAATCGAGCTTGAGACACTTACATGTTTGGGGTTGTCCAACGGAGGATAAAATTTATAATCTACATGAAAAGAAATTGGATTTTAGAACAGTCAGTGATTACTTCATTGATTATCCTGAAAAATCCAAAGGGTATAGATTTTACATCCTAACCATAATACAAGGATTGTTGAAATAAAAAACGCCAGATTCCTTGAGGCTGGTGAAATTAGTGGGAGTGATGAGTCACGCAAGGTGACTACTCAAGAAGTTAGGGAGTCTGTCCCATTACCCACAACTTCTGAAAATATTGTTGTCCCTTCTATTGTCGAACAATTTGACAATGTTAAACAACAATATAATGATCAGTCTCTCCAAAATGAGATCATCACCACTGAACTGCCTACAAAAGAACCATAAGAAGTAGCAATAAGAATATCTCAGAGAGAAAAGATACGTGCTATTTCTAATGATTATGTGGTTTATCTACATGAATATGATTTTGATAATGGGACGGATAAGGATCTTGTTTCGTTTTCACAAACATTAGAAAGTAGAGATTCTGATAAATGGATCAATACCATGAATGAAGAGTTGAAACCAATGGAACAAAACCAAGTCTGGGATCTCGTTGAATTACCTGAAGGTCTTAAAGCAATTGACTGTAAGTGGATTTTTAAAACCAAGCTCAACTCTAATGGTAATATCGAATGACATAAAGATAGACTTGTAGCCAAATGCTTCACTCAGAAATGAGACATTGATTACAAAGAGACATTTTCTCCTACATACAAGAAAGACTCACTCATAATCATTATGGCTCTCGTAACCAAGGAACAAAATTTCGTTTCGAAGTACCACTTAGTCACTTAGGAAACGAAATATTTTGAAAAGTTTCAAAAATTTTGAAGACACAAAAAATTTTTGAAAAAATATTTCAAATAATTTTAAACCATATATTTTTTAAATTTTAAAGAATTCTAACAAAATAATAATGGTAGAGATATATAAAACTAGATAATATAGTGTTAAATAATTATATTTATATTCCAATAACATTGAAGTGTAGATAAATTAATATATTCTTATTTTTTAGTTTTTAAATAAATTAATATTAAAGATAAATTGAAGAAATTGAAAGATAATTTATTATTTTTTATTACTCATAAAAACAAAAATTAAATCAATATTTTTGTAGGCTAACCGAACAAATTTTCAATAATAATAAATTTTAAAATATATGTGAATCAATCAAAGATTTCCCATTTAATTTAACCATGCAATATTCAATAATAAGTTTAATTTTCTAATTAAATAAATTTATCAGTTTGGAATCTAGTCTATTTATATTTAATATATAATTATATTATAGCCTATCTGAATTATATAACTATATAATAAATTACTATAACACTTATCAATTATCTCATTCTTACCTAACATCATCTCAGATAAGATCAAATGAGATATACTCCAGACTTCCAATTTGACTTGGAGTCTTCAAGACTTCAATTGCTCCTTGGTTTTACTTTCAGACTTCCAGTTTGACTTAGAGTCTTCGACTGCTCCTTGGTTTTGCGAGCGAGAGGGCGACTGGGAGAGGGAGAGGCAATAATCGAGAGTGAGAGGCCAGAGGGGAGAGCGAGGCCGCGAGACCTGGAAGAAGGAATCAGAAGGAGAAGGGCTGGGTCTAGACAACTCAGGCACTAAAGTTAGTTTTTTGTTTTCCAATTTCAGCTTGAAATTTTGATTTCTGATGGTTTTGGCATTTCCCTATGAGTTCTGAAAAATTTTGTTTGATTGGGAATTTGGGAATCTCTGTAAGATTTGGGAATGAATGGTTGTCGATCACGGATCATGTCAGTTCTTCATTAAAACTCATGAAACTTTTCAGTCAAAAATTTGAAAATTTTGGATATTTCTCTCAAAACTCTCAAAACTTTGATTTTTCCATGAGATGTTTGAATTTCGTTATTAGTTTATAGTTTCGTTTTGGTCTTCCACGAAACCAAAAAATTTTGTGCATTTCGTCCAAATCGACACGAAATTTTGATCCTTGCTCGTAGCTCATTTTGATTTGGAGTTATACCAAATGGATATGAAAACAACTTTTTTGAATGGGAGTTTAAAAGAAGAAGTCTATATGGACTAGCCCGAACATTTCTTAGCAAAGGGAAAAGAAAATATGATTTTCAAATTAAAGAGATCAATATATAGACTTAAACAAACTTCTAGATAATGATATCTAAAGTTCAATGATACCATTACTTCCTTCGCCTTTGTTGAAAACACTGTTGATTGGTGTATATATTTAAAGGTTAGTGGGAGCAAGTTTATATTTTTGATTCTGTATGTTGATGATATTTTCCTTACCTGTAGTGATATTGGTCTGTTTCATGAAACTAATAAATTTCTCTCTAAGAACTTTGTGAGGAAAGATATGGGAGAGGCAAACTATATGATAGGAATAGAAATATTCTGTGATCGATCACATGATATATTAGGATTGTCTCAAAAAAGATATATCAAAAGAGTTTTAAAAAGATTTAAAATGAAGAACTGCACAGCTAGTATTGCTCCTATTTAGAAAGGGGACGAATTTAACCTCATGTAATGCCCACAAAATGAATGAGAACTTAAGCAAATGAAAAAAATTCCTTATGCATCTGTTGTGGGCAGCTTGATGTATGCATAAACTTGTACTAGGCCAGACATTAGCTTTGTTGTTAGTATGTTAGGCAGATACCAAAGTAATTCTAGAATGAGACATTGGAAAACTGCAAAGAAGGTGATGAGGTATCTGAAGGGAACAAAACACTATATGCTCACATTTAAGAGGCCTGATCATTTAGAGGTGATTGGATACTCTTATTCAGATTTTGCTGGATATGTTGATAGTTGAAAGTCAACTTTTAGATATTTGTTCTTATTGGCTAGAGGGGTAATATCATCGAAAAGTGCCAACAGATTATCATTGCTCCATCCTCCACGGAAGCTGAATTTGGGGCTCGCTTTGAGGCCACAGTTCATGAATTATGGTTGTAGAACTTTATCTCAGGACTTGGGATTGTCAACACTATTGCCAAGCTGTTGAGAATTCATTGTGATAACACCGCATTGATCTTTTTCTCCAAAACCTACAAATACTCCAGTTGTGCTAAGCATATAGAGCTTAAATATTTTGCTGTTAAGGGGAAAGTTCAGAAACAAATAGTGTCTATAGAGTATAATCATACTGAGCTCATGGTTGCTGATTCTTTTACGAAAGGGTTACCACCAAAGACATGAACATGTTAACAGAATAAGTCTTGGTGTTAATATTTGATTATGATTTTGGATGACTTTAGATTTATTTATGAGACACTATTGAGATCTCATTAATGATGTTTCTAACATATATCTTGTTTTCTATTATGTACATTGTAAACACGAAATTTTGTCAAGGCACAAAAATAAATAAAAAATAATAACAAAAAAATATATATTAATATTAAAAATTGAAAAAAAAACTGAAAAAATGATGATAGATAAGAAAAGTGAAAAAATAAAAAAATAATTATTAAAAAAAGAAGAAGAGAGAACAAAAACCAGAAAAGAACCCATCAACCCCAAGCCCACTTCATTCGCAGCCCAATTCACCCTACCTCACTTAGCCCAACCATTTAGCAACTCGGTCTAATAACCCGTTTCAAAGCCCCAACCCAGTTTCATTTTTTTCACCTTTGCACACCACACTTCTTTTTTGCTCTATGCCCATGCTTCTGCTCACCTTATCTTTTCCCCAATTTACTCGGCCATCCTTGTGTACCTCACCTGCCAACAGACTACCCACGCAACCTTTGCATTCCGGCCCCTCACCTATCTTCCTGCCTTCGCACAACCACACTTTTCGCAACCTATTTTCTGAACCTCCATTTTTCATGCCATCGCAGTTACACTGCAACGGAGAGAAGGCGTGGCGTGGCCCAGCTATAAAGGAAAGCAAAGAAAGACGAAACAAGGGAGGAAGTTGAAAACCGAGAAAAGCTTCTAAAAAATTTCAAGAAAACATGAGGTCTGGAAGGAGCTTACCGGAGAATAAAAAGGGGATCAGAGAACGAGCTGAAACCAGGGTTGAGGAAGTAATATGTGAAAGGGGAATTTTTGGAAGTAATCTATGAAAGGGGAATTTTTGGAAGCAAAACGAGGGCTTTGAAGAGGAGGAGACCGAGAATAAAAAGGTATTCCTTGAAGAAAAATCAAGCAAAACTAAGGAAATCAGAAACATGGGAGATGAGACTCAAAGGAAGCCTATTGATTTTGAATCCTTCCCTGCGCATAATTTGAGGTGAAATGTTTATACTACATTGGTGCATACTGTTGTTCTTAAAGTAGTTTGATTCTGAATCAGTTACATACTAACCTGATTTTGCATGATAATTTAATCTACGTTACTACATACCATTGCTTGATAATGTTGGGTTGATGCTCAATCAGTACATGTGGGTTTTATTTTGATTGTGTTAGCTAACCTCTTCTACTTCGATTGACTCCATCGTGTTCTCTCTGTCATTTAAACTGGGGGTTCAATCATGCTCATCCACTGAATAAATTAGTGTTGATATTCCTCTTTGGTTTGCTGGTGTTTAGCTTCAAAGGTATTTTTTTTTTCTTATAGGTTAAGCTTTATCTTAATCTCTAGGAAGGGAAATTGGTTTATAATTGGGATTTGATAGGCATGAATCCTCTGAGAATTGAAGTTGCCTTAATAACTCATTTTTCCTCTCTAAATCTGTTGTGGCTGTTGATTCCTAATGTATGCTTTCAAATTTGGCGTAAACTATTTGAAATTCTGGATTGCAATATGTATTTATATTATAGGCTTCATTGATTTTAATTTGGGGTTTTTCACCTCTTGATCAGAATGACCATCATTCTAAAATGGGATATTAAAATTTGTTTGGGTTTGCAAGCCAATAGTTTTGTTCTGGCCCAATCTTTTTTTGTCTCAATGGGTGCATGAATTCATTCCCCTGTATAGTTACTGAAGCCCATTTTACTTCTTTTGGAAGCATAGCATGTGCCCCCCCTTCAAATTTGTTTTATGAGAACATGATTTCACTTCTCTTAATCTGCCAAAAGCATAGATGTTATGTTGGCTTCAGGGCTCAAATTGAGTTACTTTCAAAATGGACCCAACATTTTCAAAACGGGTTCAGGGCCTAATAATGTTATTTTCAAAATGGGTCCAAAGCCCAAAGCCTTTAACTCCAAAATATAAAGGAATTTCAATTGAGTTATATGGCCCAATCAAATTAAAAGGGGTTTCGAAGGACCATTTAACTTAATTCTTCAAAATTGATTCAAGGGTTCAATTCACGTTAAGTTTGTTTAAAAGGTTCAAGAATAGCAAAAATGGTGGCTTTCAAAGGCCCAAGGGCCCAATCCAGGATTTTCTAGAATAATAAAGTTGGACAAAGAAAAAAAGCCCATTTAAATTAATAAAAAAGGTTTGCTCAAAAATGAGATTTTTAAAAGCCCAATTGAACATTTTAAATGAATTTTAAAGAGGGGGGCCCTATATCTTTTAATTCATTTTGAGAAATTACACCCCAGTACTTTTAGAAACCTGATTTCATTCAATACTTTTAAAAATTTAAATTTGACCCTGATATTTTTGAAATCCAAATTTAAACCCTAATATTTTTTAAATTCAAGTTTGGACCCTAACATTTTCAAAAATTAAAGTTCAGGCCCCAACATTTCAAAAAAACTATTTTGATCCCCAGACTTTACAAATTTCCCAAGGCTTCAAAATGGTTGTTGAAATTCAACACTAGTATTCCTTAATTGATTTCAAAACATTATGTGGGAAAATACTCTTTCATTTTGTCAAGCTTTATGTGAAAATTTGTTTTTCGTACTGTCTTCACTCATTTGAACATTATGTGAGAAAATATTCTTCCATTCTGTTTAAGTTTTATGTGAAAATTTATTTTTTCATATTATCTTTATTCTTTCAAAATTATATAGAGAATTAATTTCTCATTTTATCAGACCTTATGTAGAAACTCACTTTCCCATATTGTCTCAATCATTTCTAGATAAATTCTAATTTAATTAATCCGAACTACGTGGACCTTAATCCCTTAAGGGCACGTAGGCACTTACATAGTAAGACATGTCTAATTTTTTTATTTCTTTATTTTTCTTTAAATCACAATAATAAAAAATGGGTAATTTAAACACAATAATAAATTTAAGCATAAACGATTTAAGGTAACCATCCTTATGGATGGACGTTGTAGGGTGTCTAACATTTTCTCCACACGTTATTAAACTCCCGAACCCATTCTCTGGTTTCAAGGACCAATATTTGGTTTTTAAATTATTCCAATTATCCTTATAATTAATTGGTGGCGACTCCATTTTTTATCTCTGTTTTTATTTTCCTTTTATCGCCTTAAGGTTATAACTGTACATTTTTCCCGGCCGTCACGTTGTGACATACGTACATTTGTGTTAAAGACTTATGATAACAAGATGTTAGACATTATGTGTACTTTTCATTTTGAATCATAATTAAATGGTTTACTAATATAGTACATAGAAGGGACTATGTCATCTTATGATATAATTGCCATGACTCATGCTAGCGGACTGTTTGATTATGATATTATGATGGTCATGCTCAGATATAAAAATATATTGATTTTTGTGCACATTATGTTTACCTTATTTTTAAGGTGCTTGCTATGGTGCAGCCCCATAGCTTTCGGCATCCAAATGTTATATTTTTTAATTTTTTGTCTTGATTTTTTTTATTTTTTAACAATTAATTATTGTTTATGTCATATAATTTTTTGAGAATTTTTTAAAACATTTTTGAATTTTTTAAAGAATTTTTTATATCTTTTTTATACTATTCATCCATAAATTTTTTAACACTATTCATTCATAAATATAAAAATTTAAAAAAAATATAAAAACATGTTAAAAAATTCATAAAAAAATATATGACATACACACTAATTCATTAATATTAAAAAATTAAAAAAATGTAAAAAAAATATTAAAGAAATATATAAAACTATGCTACTGAAAAGTGTGACAATAGCATAGATACTACTTATTTCTATTAATCAATATTGTCATATGGGCCAGGTGGAAAAAGGTAAGAATATTTTATTTATGGCCTAATTAATGACACAATTAATTTATTAGAATTATGTAGTAAGCTATATTAATCTATTCTAATAATTTTATGGGCTAAAGAGAAGTGTTTTTCTTATTGGACTCTACTTTAAGGGGAAGTGGACTTTTAGGGTTAAAAGGAAATCTAATCCTCTCTCTATCCTATATATGTGTATTGATCTCTTGATTATTTGTTGAAAGAGAATGACTAAGTGAGAGAAATTAGTTTTCTACCTTACAAAGAACAAGGAAAAATTGTTGCAATAAAGTCTGGTATGTTTTTTTAATTATTTACTTTAGCTATGTTATTTGTTTGGGAAGGTCATGATTGTTAAAAATTTTAAAATTTATAAGAATAAAATTTTATAAATAGGTGATAAATAATAATAATAAAATAATAAATATATAAGTAAATATAGAAAAAGTAATATATAAGCAAATTTTGTCCAGATTGACTTGTAGACCCGAGGCAGCAGAAAAAGCATCCAAAAACAAAAATGCACTTCATTTTCATTGTGACTCAGTTTGCTCCTCAAACAAAATTTGTGGTTGCTGGACATTGATCGAATACCCATTTCAACATATTACATCACATTTTATTCAAACACCAATCATTCAACTCTAGAATGGCGTGGCAGTGCCGTTGATTTGATGAAGTGAAGGGCAAATGTGAATGAATGTTGGAGGCCAAAACAAGAGCTTCAATACTCCATCAATCCATCTCCCTTCTAATTTTTTTAAAAACTTAAATCTCATAAACATTTTCCCCCTTTTCCTAATTTAAGAAAATACGTGCTGTACATATAAATTTTAAGATTTTTTTATAATTTTATTTTAAAAAAATTTTAAACAATAAAAAAAAGTAAAAATATTTTTAAAATTTTCATAACATAGTAAAGAAAAAATAATTTAAAAATTAAAATAAGAAAACAAAAAAAAAGTCAAAAAAATTTCTCTTGATTTGTTTTAAATTTTTTTAACTTATTTTTTAAAATAAAAATTATAAAAAAATTAAAAATCTACTCTGAGTACATAGAATAGGATAGATGGTCCACATAGATATTATAGGTTTGGACAAAGGGAGATGTGACAATTATGAGAAATTTGATAAAAACGATCGTGAGAGATTAAAAAGAATTATAAAATACATGACTGGCTATCTGGATTACGTAATTGTGTCTCTGTCTAGTCGTGATCGTGGGTTACAAGTTAGGTTGCTTGTTATTTGTAACATTAATTAATGATTCCCATTTGATTTTGCACTGTTATTTAATGAGACAATAATTAAATTCAAAGTTAAACTAATTGACATTCCAGAAAAAGACATATTGAAAATGATAATTATACAATGGTCATCGAATTAAGTAGATAATCATATGGCACTCTCTTCAAAGCTTTGAGTTTGACAAGACTTAAGAGTCGTTCACATTTAAATTTAATAGCCATGACTCTTGAGCCATGGCTTGGTTAAATTTTGTAACTAATGAAGCGATGTTCACTGTACTTCCAGATCCTGACAGATATCGGATCAAGTCCTGTGCCCGTCCCATCTTAAGGTGGGAATTGAACGTGGGAGATCATGGGGCTAAATTAAATTATGCCTCCACGAGTCGTCTTCATTGTTCTCGCCCCATTTACCAACCAAGCCGCGCATGTGCCCTCCATTAATATCCAGATACACGCGCTTCTGTCTCTTCTTATCAAGTATTTTTTTTTATTTTAAATTATTTATTATTTTATAAAATTTATTTTATTTTAAATTATTTATTATTTTATATTATTAATAAAACATTAATTATTATTTTTTAATATTATTTTTAATAAAATAATAATAATAATTTAAATTAATTTTAATAAAAATAATTTAATTAAATATATTTATTTTTTATTAATAAAATTATTTAATAAATATTTTAATTCTTATATTATTATTTTAAATTATAAATAATTTAAAATAGGGAGAATAATGGATTAACAATAACCACCTCGTGGATCCTACACCCTTGTTGGCGCGTGTATGAGTTTTTTCTCTACCTTTTGGGTTTAAAGCCTTGTTAGCAAAAGTACAAGCGAAATAAAATACCAATGAAAAGGGGTTGCATTTGTTGAAATCAAACTATTTGCTGTCCATGTTTCATGTTTGAATATTCAGACCTCAGAGTGGATGAACCCACCATGACCCTGCGTTCTCCGGGTTCTTTTTCTCAAGTTCCTACCCACTTCATCACCTGCATTGACTTCCAATTCTAATTGCTAGGGTTTCAAGCTCACACTCGAGATTTGACAAATTTTACTCATCTCAACTTCTCAAGTAAGACTGACTTTCTGATTTAATTCTGAAAATTAGGACTCAGATTTCTTGTTTAAGCCTTGTTTCAGCTTGTTTTTCTATTGACCTTCTATTAATGTCACTTGAGCAAATGACATTACAGGGTTTCCGTATATATATATATATATATATATATATATATTTTGTTAATTTCCCCAGCTTGGAGAAATTTTTGCCCAAGGATTAAGGATATATCAATTTTATGTTCTATACGTGCAATATGATTGAAACCGATCCTTTACAATGTTTGATTCTTCTTATATTCTTTCGTTCTATACAGTGATTCATTTTTTTTTTCACTTTCCAGGTTATTGGGATGCTGAGTCTGAGATTATATGGATATGCCTTGGCAACGTCATTTTGTTATTTCATTCTGACAGCAGCCACACAAAGAACAGACCCTGCGGAAGGTGATTTTGCGAAATCTCTTATGGATTGACTTTTTCTGTTTCACTCTTGTCTGGTGACTGTAGACAAGAGACCTCAGATTGAAAGATGATACTATATTTTGTCAAAACATCACTCAAAGTTGGAAAGTGGCATGGCAGTTATTCTCATCATTGAGAAAATATTAAAATTTCAATGTTCCTATGGAATATCGGCTTTGATATATGTATAAAATTTCCGTTGGGAATAGTTGCTACTGAAGAAGAGTCTGTAGACTCTGCAAACTAAGGCCCAAAAAAAGTCTGTACATTTTGCCTTGCTTTAGGTGTTTCTTGTCGAGGATCAGGTCCTCTTGTCCTTCTTGTTATTACGAAAGAATAGTCTAAGCACTTTGACTTCTCATCATCCTTCTTGTTAAGCCAAGTAGAAGTGTACTAAATGCGTATCATTTTATTTTCCTTTATCTGATGCTACCACGTAATTTGATTTGGCATATGAAAATTCTAACCTTAATCTTACGTCCATGTTTGTTCCATTTGTAGTGAATGCATTGGCAGACATCAAGAAAAGTTTGATTGATCCCCTGGACCATCTGAGGAACTGGAATAAGGGTGACCCATGTACATTAAACTGGACTGGGGTTTCATGTTTTGATAGGGTTGGAACTGATGGATACTTGCATGTCCGTGAGCTGTATGGCTCTTTTGTCTTTCTTTTTTCACTTTTTCTGCTTGCAATTCGTCTACGGAGTTAATAGTCCAGAGTTCTAATTAGTTTTCTATAACTACTTTACTGAAGCTACTTAATGACTACGAATCTCATGGGAAGTCTAGCACCTCAGCTTGGTCAGCTATCTCAGCTTCAGATAATGTGAGTTGTATCACTTAATAAATTGTTCTCTGAAAAAAATTAAAATAGTTCCGGTTAATACTTTCAGCCATGCTAATGTATTCATTGTTTTTTCTTGTAGGAATTTCATGTGGAATGATCTGACAGGCACTATACCAAAGGAGATTGGAAATATCACATCATTGACACTCTTGTAAGATGATTTAGGCTATGTTTGGAGTTATTTCCTTTATAAAATAAGATGAATTATTAGAATTGATCCTCATCAAGAGGAATTGTCTATCCTTCTAGATGTTGTTGAGATTTGTCTTAAAGATGGATCTTACGTGTTTATATTTGTGTTGGTCCTTAAGTTAGGACTTCTGCTGACCCTGATATTATAAATAAATGTATCATATCATTAGGTAACATAATTCTGAAGTTCAGACAAGGAGTCTAGTTGACTATGAGAATATAACAAAGACAAATGCTGCTCTTTTAAGAAAATTTGTGATGTTCTACTGTCTGTATGTGATTGTGCATGGTTGAAGAGAAGTGAACACACTAATGCTGCAACGGATGAAATTTTGTGATTGAATCATGCAATAGAAGAAATATTGGTTCTGACATATATTGATTTAATTCACTCTTACATTCGGTAATATAAAATGACAGTTTTTTATGTATTGTCTATACAGGCTTCTGAATGGCAATAAGTTTTCAGGTACTTTACCAGATGAGCTTGGCAATCTTTCAAATTTGATTAGGCTCCAAGTCGACGAAAACAAGTTCTCAGGTCCAATACCACAATCATTTGCCAACTTGATCAATGTTAGACACCTGTGAGTGGATCTCCAAGCTAAATGCATCACCAACTCGGCATGGAGTTGGATTTCTTATGTGTACTTTATCTGCTTTATTTGTATGTTTGCAGCCACATGAACAACAACTCATTTAGTGGTCAAATTTCACCCAAGCTTTCAAAGCTATCCAATCTTCTGCACTTGTGAGTATTCAAGGCATTTCTTCATTTCCCTTGTTTAACACTCCCATTGTATCATGGGAAGTTTCTCCAAATTGAAGCTTGTGTACAAGTTCTTCAGAGTGCTTACTTGTTGAGATGACATTACAGGCTTGTGGACAACAATAACTTATCTGGATATCTTCCACCAGAATTCTCCATGTTACATGAGTTGCGCATACTGTATGCTTCTAGTCCCACATTTTTTAGAGGAATAGGCATTTATCAGTTTACTCTTTTTTCATGCATTATAGTTGTTGACATACATCTGCTTGATTTTCTCCAATATTCCCTGTGTCAAAGGGGGCCCTTCTTTTCCCCCCTCCAATTTCTTGTTTTATACTGGTGGATTAGTACCAATGCAAATATCATGCTCTGATATGATTTGGCAGAGTTGACTGAAAGAAAAGATATCATATGTAAGAGTTCTCATGATGTTCAAACTTAAGATATTATTATTTATAAGATGGATACAGTTACATACACTATCGAGGTATTAATAACAGATGATACAGCCACTGGAGGAGCAATGGAGGATATATATCTTGTTGTCACACAGACATGGACTTGCAAATGCATATACAAACACATTTACAGAGATACAGGCTGCTAATATAACTTTATGTTTTGGAGGATTTTCAGCATGAAAGCTTGCTTACTTTTTTGCATAGAATTTAATTGGCTTGAGGACGCATGCCTTACTGCAAAAGGAGGATGGACCACAAGTGACAACTAGTGCATGACATCGTACAGGATTTTTATGGAATTATTCTGCTCTAGCACTCCTTAAAAAGTTTAAGCAACTGATAATGTAATATTAATTCATGTAGCATCCTCTTCCCAATTTCTGTGCTAATTTGGACCTGCGTGTGAGCCTCCAATGATTTCTTCGAGTGAGTATAATTCATTGAGTAGCATTGTCCATGTCATGCCTGAAGTGTAATGAGAATATCCTTTGGTATATGTTGGTCCAAGGAATTTAAAAATAACTTCCACTAGATTTTTGGGAGAGGAACCATGGGAATAGTACAACAAATATCACTAGCAGAGCCCTAATTATTGTCAAGGCAATTAAAAGAGGCAAACCAATATAAAAGGCCTGTATTGTTGGATTAATAAATAACCCCAACTTTAATAGTCCTTTAAAATCACCATATTTCCCTTGAATCCTCTTTCCTTATTAATCCATCTATATGGTACCTATTTGTTCTTTTCCTTTCGGTCTAGATCATTTTATATCACTACTCTGTGTAGCTTAGATTATGTTTGACCACATTCATGAAAAACAATAATCAACTGCAGGATTCTTGTAGACTGATTAGAATTTTTGTGCTTTGGAAAGTCTGTTCTCCCTTCTTGCCACAACCTTGCAATTTAAAATATTTGTGTAGTGGCTTTAATGTGCTCTACAACGAACTTTAATGCCTATATAGGACATTGTGCATTTATGCTTCTACATTTACATTCTGTTGTATGTCATAACATGCTAGCATTCTGGTATGCTTGCATACTTTTGCCATGGCCAGACAAAGAAATGTAGCTACAGTCATTCCTGAATTTTCTATTTGTTTGTTTCCCCTTGCAGCCAACTTGATAACAATAATTTCAGGGGGACTGGAATTCCTTCTACCTATGCAAACTTATCCACACTAGCAAAACTGTAAGTATTCTTAGGGATAAATAATTTTTATTTTAAAGATTTCTTCAAGGATGTTAGAGATATTTAACTACCATTCTTTGGCTCTCACCTCACAGCTGAAGCTTTTAGGTTAGAAGGTTTTTTGACATTACCTCTAAGCCTTTTTAATCATGTGGTCTGGAGTTCTATCCTTCTCTTCTCAAATTTAAGTTGCAATATAAGATAGCAGGGAACCTGTCTTTTTACATGCCTTAAGGCCAAAGTGTTTTTATGTAAAATGCATGTTGGAGATATTGAAAATTATCCTTTGGGCCTCACATGACATCTCAAGTTTCTAGATCGAGTGGTTCTTTGATACAAGATGATGTAATTAGCTCAGCCAAGGAATTTGCATGCCCCTACTCCAAGGGATATTGCATTTCCTTTAGTAGCAGTGACTAAAAAATTCTACTGTGTGATTTAAGCCTAAAGAAAAAATATACTAAAGGAGGAGAGTATGAAGTCACAAAAAATTACCCTTAATTTTTTAATTATAATTTTGAGAATATAACTATGATACATTTTGTTTATTGAGCTAATGTTTCCTCTTTGACTTAACAGAAGTCTTAGAAACTGCAGTTTGCAAGGATATGTTCCTGATCTCAGTTCAATACACGAGCTTAGCTTTTTGTATGTTTAAATATATCTTGTGGTTTGCTTTATGTTGTGCCTAATGACAACCATTACTTCTATTCTCTTTAGGCTACCCATTGATTTGTGACTGGTTCACGTTTCAGAGATCTCAGCTGGAATTATCTTACTGGACCCATACCATCAAATAAACTTGCAGATAATATGACAACTATGTATGTAATTAGCCAATTTACTTGTTTAATTTTGGTATCTGTATGTTCTAAATTGCCTTTCTAATTCAAAATATCTATTATCTTAATGTTAAGCATGACCATTTGAGTTTGATATAGTAGTTCTCTTTTTATTGCAGCAATCTGTCCAATAATCATCTCAACGGATCTATCCCTGAAAGCTTCTCATATCTTCCTTTTCTTCAAAGACTGTGAGAAAATACTCATCAATCTGTACTTCTCATAAGAGTGTATATATTATTACATAGTACTATTTCCAAATATCTTATATATAACTCTATTTAGGAAAAACAGCTGCCATCAAGAATATAGTCAGACTATGAGATGAGTGTCATGTTTTGTAAATTGGTTTGAGGTTTTATTTCATTGTCAATTGCAGGTCGCTTGAGAACAATTCCTTGTCTGGGTACATCCCTGCTAGCATATGGCAGAACATGTCCTTCAGTAAGAGTGCTAAACTCACAGTGTAAATTCTGAAACAAAATCCTTTACTGCTTTTGTTTTCAAAGAACTCACATATTGATTATCTGCATCAAACTAGCGTATATTGATGAGCCATTTGATGGCTTAAGTTGATGGAATGGATTGATAACATTATTTTCAAAGTGAATTTCAATGTGTTCATCCAATCTATGCAGTGATCTCCGGAACAACACATTTTCAGACATTTTGGGAAATCTAAATCCACCAGCAAATGTCACCTTGAGGTATTCTCATTGTTTATATAATTATATTCAGTAACATGTGGGCTTCCATGCAACCATATGATCTTATTTTCTCTCTGTTTAATTCATGAACATAATGTATCAAACAGTCCTGTTGCATTTCTTTTCTATGTGTACCTGGTCTGTAATCGAAATTGAAGATAATATGGTCTCTTATGAGTGGTTTAGTAGTTGCTACATATGAATTAGATCCAGTGTAACATTCTGCAGTTGTGGTTAAGTCCATGTCGGAAAAGGGACAAATTAATACATGGAGCACAGTTTGAGTCTGATGGAACCCACACTCTCACAGCAGGTAATTAAACCAGAAACTTAAGAAAACACTGCTATATTAACGAGATAATGTTCAAATAGCTTGAGTTTCCAATGAAACAGTGGATACAATGCAGAACCACACAAATCATACCTCAAAGTTTAACAATCCAGAATTACACCAGAAAGCAATAACTGAAAATGACTGAACAAACTAAGGAGAAGATAGAACCCGGTTGCTGAATGCATAGAACCAGCCACTGCAGAGCCTCCTAGCAATATGGGAGCTAGGTCTCCCCTCACACCTTCCAGCCTCCTCCAAAAAACAGCCCTCCTTCCCCCTTAAAACCACCCATCACAAAAAGACAAAATCAGTTGCCAAGTGGGCCCACTACGTGATCTGGCTGATTATTAAAATCATATTTGTCTTTCCTCCTTCTAGCATATGTCCCTTTAACCGAGGATCCATCAGAGTCTGTAGCCACTTGAATTTTTCATGCTAATATGCTAAGACCCATAAATTACTATTGCCTTATAGACCTGATACACTGTGGGATACAGGAGACTAGATCACCTCTAAACCTTAGGACAGTCTCAAGGGAGCTGCAGTTGAATGGGTGGACTAAATATTAATTTTCTAATAATAATGACAAAAAAAGGTGTCCTATTCGTACATTTTAAGGTTGCCTAGCAGTTATTTATTAAGCTTTTTGATACATTGATAGAGTACTTTTCTATGACCTCCTCATGGTATTTTGCTCATGTTTTCTCTGGGGGGTTTATTTGCTTTACATGTAAAGGGATTCTTGGGTCTTTTGAGCTAATATACATTTTCAGGAGGATATCTTGTCCATTCCACTGAGGCTGTACTTTTCTCTTTTAATAATGTAATCTTCTTTTGTTGTTGGAGGGGTGGGGTGGGGGGGGGGGGGGGGTGGT
>JASKGM010093986.1:0-11343 GCA_034509205.1 Ceratonia siliqua
CCATAAATCTTATATTGTAGAAAAAAAAAAGTACCTATGAATATATTGTATTTAGGCTATTTTTATCATTTTTTTTTAAAAAAATTGTTTGGCCCATCAGGCCAATTCGGGCCGCGGGCCACATCGGGCTGAGCCAAAAAAGCCCGGTTTTTTTCGGGCTGGTATTTTACTAGCCCAGCCCTATTATTTTTTGGGTTAGATCGGGTCAGCTCATCGGGTTGGGTCCATTTTGCCACCTCTAAATGAAAGGAAGATACAGCCTCAAGGATGCTGCCGAGAATAAACCTGGGATAACACCACGGATCCCTTTTCCATTATTGCTAAGTACGGTAATCTTCCATTATCAACAACAAATGAGTTTGCAATCATTCACTATCTGATCACATTCTTTGTTTACCCATCACCCTATTTCACCTTTACAAAAAAACCCTAAAAGCGGAAGTATTTGATGAGGAAAAAAACCGACCGAAATGGTATTTACCTGTTCTCACCCTAAATTGCACAACTCACTTTGTGTCAGAATTAAACATACTTATAATCGAAGGGAAAGTCTCAAACGAGAGGTCCAGGACTCGAGGGTAGAAGAGTACATTCATTTCCTTTTCGTCTCTCTTCGCCCTCCAATTTTCTTCTCTTCTTTCCCCTTTCTTGAAGCGCATAGTTACTTTCAACTTTCAAGTTGTCTGGGCAGCCATATTAAGAGAAAAAAAGCAAGAGATTGGGTTCCCTGAATACCCAGATAAGAAGAAGAATATGCAATTGCTCTTCGCTTCGGGCTTTCCTTGCTTTTTTCACAGTCGTACTCTCCATTGTCACAATTATCCTCTCCACAAAATATCCAGATCTTATCAGCTTAGGCCTCACTGTGCTCAGAGACAGCAAAGCAGAACAAGCCCTAGAACTTCATGGCTTTCGGTGTCACTTTCACTTTTTGGTACAGGGTTCTTCTTAGGCCCCCTTATCGACGGACTCCATTCAAGAGTCAATCTCGTGGTGTACAAGTCAGGATCAATTGACATAGGTCCACTTCACACAAACGTCTGGGTGGGTTAAATTTCCCATACATTTGTGTACTATTCTTTCTTTAGTTTCTGTAATTCCTCTCTGTTTCTGATATTTGTCACCTCCGAATTGATATTGCTAGGTTCCTCTATTGCTGGGGTTGTTTTACTGCACGGTTGGGTTGCTACAGCTCTACCTGGATGAGAGGGTCTTCAACAAGGTTCAAGAGGGAAGTTTATCAAAAACAACTGCCTCACTGATGTAAACATCTACTGCATTATCTATAAATACTACAGTATTTGGTACAGTTTCAGACTTGTATGAAAATAAAAACATGCATAAAATGTGATTGTGAGCAATTACTTTTTTTTAAAAAGTGTGTATGCACTATAAAGCTTAAAGTTTTGTCTGTCGTAGATTGCTGATGCTATTTATTGAATTGAGTGCTGAAATTTACAAAGCTGGGATAGCAGACAATATTGAAGCCTACATACTATTTGCTGCAGCCGAGTTTACATGGTTTTTATTGGATAGAACCTGGCCTGGTTTCACCCTAGGATGCATTGTTGGTCTTGGCTGCCCACTGGCTGAGATTCCCATAATGAAGTAAAGCTTTTCTCCTTCCAAGTAGATCATATGATCAGCTGTAAACTATTGGCCTTTTGATGGATATCTATATCCTTCGCTTCTTGCAGGCTTTTCAACCTTTGGTACTATCCACAAGCAAATATCGAAATCTTTGGCCAGGTAGTTCATCTAGTTCTGCTAAAGCATTTCATTAATTTTTGAAAATTTTGATTATGTCTCCTATAACTCAGGTTTAGTTTTGGGTAGTCACGATGTATTTCGTTACTACGTTAACACCGTATTTCATTACATTATCAATTTGATGTCCTGAGAGAGACATTATATATGCATGTTGGATGCAGGGACTAGTTACATGGACGATCACTTGCTACTTTGTGTATACACCTTTCTTAATCAGTTTAGCACGGTGGTTGAGAACAGTATACTGTCGTAACAGATAAGTCTGCCTAGAGATATATATATATAACTGCATTGCTTTTTTATTATACTATGAACAATGTATTTGAGGCAACCAAATTGCAGCTTTTTTGAACCATACAGAAAAGAGTCAATCAATCTAACCGAGAACAACTATAATGGATATCTAACTGTATGCACGTCAATCAACTGACAAATATGATTTTAATTTGGGTGACACTACCCTACCTCCCTCATAACCAAGCGGCAGAGAACAGTACAGGTGGCCTTAAATTTTTTTTTTAAAAAAGTTTTGTAATTTGCAGATGAGGGTTTAGGGTTGGATTCTCTCCCATTTTGCAACTCCAATCACCGAAATTGGTCTCTAGAAAACTAAAGCAAGTCGCGTTACTCAGTTGAAGTAGGTTGGTGGAATTTGAAGCTTCGATTGTCTTCAAGAGGTTGTCCCATTCTCCCGCAAACCTCTCCCCCATCTACTCCTACCAGTACTCTATCTCTCTCAATTCCTTAGGTGATAACTGACTTTTCTTCCCTTAAGTTTGTTTGATTCATCGAAAATGACTCATTGCAAATTTTGATTATTCTTGTGTTTGATGCATCAATCAGTAAAAACATATCTGCCTTTGGTGCACTTATTAATTGACAATTTTTTCACCTATCTCATGGAAACAACAATTTTCAAGAGCAGGAAAATGACTTCTTAATTGCCATGAGTATAAAATTTATTTCATTTGATAAGATTAACACCAGATAATAATGCAAGGATATTTCATTTTTTTTAAGAAAATGTTCTCTATAAAAGAGAAGTATTTATCATAGGGAATTCCTAAAATCTTGTTATATTCCATGGAACAGATAAAGACTTGAAAAAAATAATTGTTTGGTCTTTTATTACATTGACAAATTTGTTTTGTTTTCCATTGAATTTTTTTATTAATTGGATTTGGGCTGTTAGTAGTTAGGTAGATGATGCATTGTTCTATTTTCACATAGATCTGACAAATTTTAATTGGAACTTCAGTGTTTGCTAAGTATTTCTTTAGTCAGAAAGGAAAGTGACCAAAATTGAACTTCATGTCTTCACCAATTTAAATGAAAAAATTGATTTTGTTTGAGACCTATAATATTTAGTTTGTCAGGAGGAATTATTTCATTCAAGTTGGTCTTGATTATGAAATAGACATACTATCACGTTCATTTTTAGTGATATTTAATGAATTAATTCGGTAAAGAGAAAAAAGAATTTCAAAATCTGGTCAATACTAGGCTCCGGTTTTTGTGATTGCCTTTAAATTTGTATGGAATTGTTTAATGTTTAGGTTACAAATAACATTAATCATTGCCTTGTTTTTCTTTCTTATAATTCTAATTTGCACTATATGAAAGGCATTTTCTCTAAGAAGCTATGTATTGATTGGGAGAAGGGACAATATGCAGGCTGGAGACCAGAAAAAAGTATCTCTGGTTTGCAATCAAATTATATGTCCTGTTATACTAATTATGTTAAATGATTCACAATGGATTTCAATTTCTATTGGTACTGCTTAGGTCATTAAAGGCTAACAATAAATAATATGACACAGATTGATCATTAATGTATGAAGCTTGATCAGTAAGAAAATTTTTCTCACTAAACATTTTGTTCAAGATCCCTCACTGCCTATTGCTATATATTAACTACGTAACATCAGCATCACAAGCCACAATATTCAGTTTCTAACATATGGTTCATCATGCTACATTGGTGCTGGTGCAATTTCTGAGGATTTATGAGCATCAGTTATAGATGTCAGCAGCAGGGAGTCTCTTGTTTACACGGTGACAATTGTAAAGCATTATAGTTTTTTGGTTCTGTATAAAATTGATTGGTAAATATTTTTGTAACATACATTAACTCTTAGATTTTCTATATGATTGGTGTGCGAAGTTATTGATGCCTTCTTATTTGCTAGTAATGCAACTTGGACACTCATTAAATAGCATAATTATACTTTTCCTTTCTTGGTGTGAATTCCTTTTCGGTTGTTTTCTGTTGACATGATTTTTTTTTTACATTGTGCATATTATTTTATATTATTATGAATTGCTCATAGTTTGATCCTCATAAATTTTTCATTTTTATATTCCATACTGTCCTAACTTTATTAAAATCTTGTGTGAGTACATGATAAAGAAACTCAGAAATGTACAAAGTGTTTTGCGGATAATTATGAATTGACGTAAAGCTCAAGAACATTGGCACAAAGGAATTTCTTACTTGATTGATGAAAACATCTTGTATATCTCATACTATGTTCGTTTTACTTAACTTTGACCATTCTGAATTGTTGGATTGTATGACTGACATGTTTACTTTTAATTAGTTGAGGAAATATGTTATGTACACATATGTATATCTCATACTATAAAATTGTTTGGTTAAAATATTTTACTTGTTTGTTAATCTCGGGTTTAGGCTGAAATTTAAGAGAATACTTGTTCGATATTGTCTCTTTATAGATGATGAGATGAAAAGTCCATTTTGATTTTATAGGAGTTGCTGGTAACATGAAAGTTAGACTAACTTAAGAACAAGTTGGAGACACTAGATACCCATACAGTATTTGAAATGATCATTGAGGGACAGTTGCAGCATGCTAAAATTTACTTTTTGTGTTTATATGCTCCTTTGGTAGCTGAGTTTTGATTTTGGGGATCCTCTATGTTTGAAACATTTATATTATATGTTAAGGAGGGTGACTTTTCTTTTGTACGATTACTGATATGGAATTCTTTAGAGGTTATACCAAAATTGGGATTGTGTATGCTTCTTGTTTAGTTGGAATTTGAAGTCCTAGTGAGCTAAAATGTCTTGCATTTACCCTTTTCCCCATCTCTTTTTAAAATGTGCTACTTTTGTTTTTTTATTTTATGATTAGTATATTTACTGTTTTCTGCTTTGCTTTTTCTTATTTAATCATGGGAAAACTCCTTAATCAATTATTTGAAGGATGAAAAACCCTTAATAACATTCATTTTGCATAGAGTTTTGGGAGTTCATTTTGTTATTTGTTACCTTTCTTTTATTTGGATTGATTTGTGTTTTTTATCGTCTTATTTTTCATGGTAGGTTCATGATCTGATTTTGCTACTGAATACACCATGTGTTATCATCAAAGGTTGGTCATTTGTAGTTTGTTTGACTTGCATTACCATCACTTCAAGTTTCACTTTTACATGACGTGATGAGCTTTATTGTCTTTATTTTTTTTAACCTCTTTGTTCATGTTAGGAAAAATATGAGAAAAATTTGAAAGACACAGCAGCTAGAGAACTTATGCGTGCAGCATGCTGAAGAGGCTGCAATATATGTACATAAATATGACGAAAACCAGAATTTAAACTGAATGTTTCAGTGTAGGCTGTGAAGTGTTTATGTTAAAAAATCATTGTTAATATGGCTATGTTGTATAATTCTGAAAGGTGGTTCGTATTTGATTGATTGTCTAATTGGATCAAGCGCAACCATGGTGCATTAAAATATTAGTTTGCTTTGGTTAATGTAACCAGTTTAACTTGTTTGGCACCATCCCAATCTTGGAAGAATCATGATGTAAAAGCATTCTTGACCTAACACTACTTTTCCCAAAATAGACATAGAAGTGACCCCAGATTTTACATTTCCTTGTTTCACTCTAACTGGAATAAAACATTGTAAGATTTAACTTAATCAACCATTTTCTTTTTTATCCAAAAAAAACTGTGACAAACATGCATTAAGCATTAATGATGCTCATGCCTTTTAACTTCATAATACATTTGTTTTCTTTTCAAATGACTGTACCTGTACTTAGTGATAAGGGATTGAAACTACGCGATGATCTTTAACCTGGAAGTTGAAGAAAAGAGCAGCAAGTCCTATATAACATGCAGAAGATCTAGAACTAGAGACCAGAATGCTCAGAAGGTAAGTTCTCAGGTCAAACAGTGCATGCAAATCAAAGAAAACGCACCAAGGCGGAGGCATGTAGCCTAAAGTAATCTAACAATAGATGAATACTTAAATCTTAAATTAGAGGCAGATGGGAAGAAAACAGGATTAATTATATCTGACCTTAGACAAGCTCTCAAAGAGCATCTCAAAGAAAAGATCAATGCCAACGTTTCCAACATCTCCTGTTTGTTGTTCACCAAAAGAAACGTTTTCAGTCAATATCATTGCTTGAGTTCCTTCTGACCATAGCATTCAAGGCCACAATTGTATATAGTCTTCCCTGTTGACAACGTGTGGTAAATGTTTAAACAAATAAATCCAGAAAAGCTATTTCACTCTGGGTGCTCAATTGATTTATTTGCATGAGCTCTTTATCATAAAATGCAAGAAGCTGCGTCACATGATTATGCCAGGCAGCAACGTTTTGCCTATCAAACAACCCAGTCAACAACAGTTGAAGTCGGTTGTTCCCACCACTCATCAAGCTGTAGTAGCATAAAAGACGGTATGGTAGAACAAGAATGTAAGCAAAGGAAAAGAAAATACAAACCAAATAACTTAGAAATTAGGCAAAAGAAAATAACAATGATTCTTGCCATGATTGAAATCACTTATATGTGCAAAGGAATCACTTAAATGTTAAATATAAACTTGAACCTAGTGTACTAGATCAGAAAGAGACAACTAGATGAAATGACAAATCGAGAGAGAAACCATATACTCTAAATCAAGATACTCATACAGTGCAAAATAAAAATGGTTTGGTTCCATCCTTAAAAAATTGACACAATTCAATCTTTTCATCCTACAAAAAGAAAATCCTTAAGTCGAGAAAATGTGCACAGGTATTGCCATAGGTTCTCAAATCAAATAACTATACTGACTTGCGAGACAAAGTAGTCAAAGGAACATCATCTTCAACCTTTAAGATCTTTGCTGAACCATCTTGTGACATTTAATTGTATGACCACACATGGCATCTCAAGTACTTACTGTAGAAGTAGACAAAAATTAAATTCCTTTCTCTCAGTACGCGCTCTATGTGCTTAAAGAAAATGCATTGATTTTTCCAAGTTCTATTAGATAAAGCCTTGCTCAAGTTTCAAGAGAACACAAGTTTGTCCCAAAGAAAATGTGATGGTTGAAAAAACTTGAAATCCTAGCCTTGTGCTTCAGCCATCAACACCAAATATCTATACACATGTCACATTGACCAGACACAAATTAAGATTTTCAACAATTTCCCACAGTTTATGTCAAGTAAAACCCACATTATTTATTCCTTGTATAACTAAGAACATGTCTTTGAAATTCCATCTGGCACTGCATCAGCAATAATTCTCAGTATAGTTCTACTTGGTTCAAAACACCCAAATTAATCATGTTTTCCTTCCAGCACCACCTCCCCATATCAGCTATTTATCAACTCCCTGCAAGTTATACCATTCAGCATCAAGCTTTTGACAAATTGGGTCTGATTTCTGAATGCTAGACTAGGCTTCAAAAGTTCTGTAAGTCCCAGCTCTTAAATTGGTATAGACTATAGCCATATAATTATTTCAACATAATGACTATTTTGTATTATAGCTAGTTATTTAATCGACGGAAGCTTCATCAAGGTGAAGACCATAAAAGCAAATAAATTATGATACAATATGCCATGCAATCAACGTGAAGTTAGTAGGCACAATAGAAAGGAGGACTAAACAGTTGAAATTGCAATCAGTCCAAATTCCAAATAGTAAGAAAACTTTCAAAAGACCCCAAATTTGTGACTACCAACCACTTCAAAGACCACAAAAATAATGAGACAGCAGCTGAATGGCAGTTCATCATCTTCTTTTAGATATGTATGTACATGAGGAGCATAAGTTTGCCTTAATTTGTGACTACCAACCACTTTTCCAAATTTGATGATGCGAGTGTGATTCATAAATTTTTCCCATCTTATCTTTGTTTTCCTATCTTCTCTTCTTTTTGTTGCTTTATGTCAACATTCCAACTAAACCCTATCCCTTAACCAAGACCAAAACAATATGCCTGGACAAATACTTAAATATCCAATTGTACTCGTCTTGTTTCATGCAGCATCCACATAAATCCTAATCTAGTGACATTAACAGGATGATAAACAAATTAATTAAACATTCTATGAACAATGACCATCAAACCGCAGCAAATGAAAATTTTTGGGGGAGGTGGATTATACACCAGATAGAGATGCCGGTGGGTGAGCCGCCAGGGCACAAACACTTATCCACAATCGCCAGATAAGGGCTGCTACTATATCCAAATCAAATGAAATCGCATGATATCGCTCATTTTTCGCAAGAGCTCCAAAGAACGAGTAGCCAAAATAGTTCCCATGGGTCATTTTGCAATTTTTTTTTGTTGGCGGCCGAATATAAAATTTTCAAACCACATTTCAATGCAACCAATTCTTCAGGTTGCTGGTCATCCCATTAAATGGATCCAACATCTGCCCTTATTACTCAGTTAAATCAAACAGCCCACAATTGGGGGCAGTAGGATAGAACTTCCCTTATTTACCAAGATATCAGATAATACTCGTGGGGAGGGAGAGTAGTGATAAATCATGGAAGTTTAGGTTGAAGGTGAATAAACAGTTAAAACATAAGCAAGCATTATCAAGAAACTAGGGCAGCCGTATACTTGTAAACAGCATTGGTTATTGGCCAAATACACTAAACCCGATATATTAACCATTTTTGAATTGTTATCAATAACAAGATTTCCTAACAAATGTACGGCCTGCACTTTTCAACACAATGTCATCAGATGAATCAGCTAGCGTGATGTATCTTTAGCCAAGACCACAAAGGCCAAGATAGCATATGTATCATCATTGGAGAGCCTTAATTTCGATATATTTTATGGCATTTACCCAAAAAAAAAAAAAAAAGATTATCCATCACCATGTTGATGCTGCTCGCTTCCCTGCACGTTTTACTCATTCACTGAACTACACATAATAGCAGCTTTAAATACTGGCCTCTGTACTTCTGTGTTACAAACTGATATCCCAAAAACTGCAACTAAGACTCCAATTCCGGTACAGGATGAAATAACGAGCACCCTAGCTGGACAACACAACATTCACAATGTCTGGAAACTTCTCTTTGATTGCTGCTTTGATTCCTGATCCAATGGAGTCAGGCCCCACATACTTCACTTGGCAGTCCCCTCCTTCAACAGATAATACTTCCACACTGCCTCCATAGTTCTTAATGGCCGGTCTTAAGATATCAAGATGATTATTCACGGCCTAAAATTGCAAAACATATTCCAATCATCAAGATCGTTCCTATGAACTTAATTCATTATCAAATCAAGGCAGGAAAAACTTACCTCAACAGTTGTCTCCCTTTTTTCATCATCATATATTTGCAGTATATCCTTGACTGCATCTCCAAATTTTTCCTTAAGTACACGTTCAATCCCCATCTTCATTGTTGTCGTTGAGCTAGGACAACTTTCACATGCTCCTGTTTCGCATTTTGACGCAGGAAAAATCTCAACATATTACTTTATCTTATGAAACAGTAATTGGTGCCAACAAGGGATGGTTCAATTGAAACAATCTATCTACCTCTTCAATTTTTTTCCAAGTAAAAATAACAGTAATTGGTGTTACTAAGACAGCAACCTGGTAGAATTGCGTGTATCTGCCAGAACGCTATACTTTTGTTCTATTTTTTTTAAAAAAAAAAAAAATTCAATCGCATCCCGGAGTAGCAAAGCTTTCTGTAAGTCATTATTGTCCTAGATGGGTGGTGAACAACAAAATCAGGTCATATGTCAAGCTTAAATGCATCCACTCTAGATGGGATCAACTAAGATATCCCAAATTTCCGTGTATTGATCATTTAATATGTTGATAAGCTTGATTTTAAATTCACAAGTCGTGCAACACATTCTGTGGATAGTTCAGAAACCGCCCGGGGAGGATAGAAAGAAAAAGGAATATGATTATGGAATAATCTTGACATTTTCACAGTAATAAATAAGTAAGAGGCTTCATCAAATCTTGGAAAAGCAAAACTATAGTCATATACTTAAAAAGTAAATGAAGAAAAAAATGAAATCTTATGCATATAAAACACTCAATGGGTCATTATAGCAAAGATATAACTTGTTCAGAATTTCTTATTTAAACCAAAAAAAAAAAATTCACCAATTCCTATCCATAGACGAAAAAATGATACAGCAAAACAATGAAAATGAAACCAAAAGTGAAGTTGGAGAGAAAGAAGAGAAGAAGGCACCTTGGAGCCTGAGAGATATAACGCCATCTTCAACAGACACAACGTCGACGTTGCCACCATCAGCGATAAGGTAAGGGCGAACATCCTCGAGAACCAGGTCCACGTTTGAAACAGTGAGATCGAATTTCCGGGCCGAGTACAATCCAGGGGAAGAGCCCGTAGGCGCACTTGATTGGTTGGAGACCAATGGAACTGTGGTTTTCTTGGGAAGGAATCGTGGGTGGGGGAAGAACCTGTATTGTTTCAGGGATACGAAATCTGGGTATTGATGGGATTGAGCCCTGATTATGGAACAAGTTGCGGTTTTCGGAAATCCTGAGGCCGGAAGAGTGGCCATGGTGGACGCCACAGAAGTGAGAAGAATTGGTACACACACACAAATAGGTTTAGTTACAGCTGAATGATAAGATGACGTCAAAATAAAATAAATCAGCAATCAGCGATCGGATCGGCGATCAGCGACCAGCTAACTCAACTGGGTAGGGCTTTTCAGAAGTTCTCAATTGGGTTAGGCTCAATTTCCGCTTGGTCTTTTAATTAAGGCCGAATCGTAGAGGATGTATATTAAATTCTGGTTAAAACTTAAATCTGTCATGGAATCTTTGTATATTACATGCGATAATAGTGGGTGGCTTTTGTATGATCCGATGAATTTGTCGTAAGGTAAATTAAATGTAGGGGATTTTATATTTTTTTATTTAATTTTTAGTTATTATTGTAATTTTTTATTAATTTATTAATTATAATATATTATATCATAAACTATTATAATTTAATTAAATTATTTTTTATTATTTAATTAAATATTAAAATTAATAATTTTAATTAACATAAATTAGTTATATAATTAAAAAAATTTGATAAAAATAAAAAATAATAAATTTATTATGTAAAATAACATAAATTTTTTAAAAATAAATTATATAAAGTCTTTAATTAATTTTTATTTTTACTCCTAAAAATAAAAGTTAATTAAATATTATACTTATTTCTTTTTAAAAAATTTGTGTCATTTTACATAATAAATTTATTATTTTTATTAAAAATTTTTAATTATATAACTAGTTCATGTTAATT
>JASKGM010094029.1:0-13035 GCA_034509205.1 Ceratonia siliqua
ACAAGGTTTACTCCTGATATGAATTTGTCTTGAGGTTTTTTTATCATTTTATTTGTAATATATTGTTTCCATATTTGTCTGAATCCCTTGGAATTTCTACGTTACTGAATAAATAGGTTGTTGAAAGTGTTCTCTCTTGGTGTTGCTGATTTGATCTGTTTATGCTCTTTTGTACAAATATTTTAAGCACTAGGCCAGCCCTTGGTTATTCCTATATGTTATGATATAGCAAGGAAGAACAGCTGAAGTAGGGGCTGAGTTTGAGAAGCTTTTAGGAAGATTAGAAGCAAAGTTTGCCATAGAATGTGAAGCTCTCAAATTGCTTCATGGTCACCATTTTAATCAGGGGTGTGAATGGGTTAAACTGGCCAAACTTAGATGGTTTGGTTTGATTCGGTTCGGGCTTTTGAAATTTTGATGTGAAGATCAAACTGAACCAAACCGTTAAATAATGGTTTTTGAAACTTTTTTAAATGCAATAATTAATATATATTTATAAATTATAATATTATGTAACTATTTTATATATTTTAAATTATAAATTATAAATTATATATATATAATTAAATATATATAAAATTAATTAACTATAAACGGTTCAATTAGGTTAACCATAGTTTTGAAAATCCAAAATTATTAATTGAATCGTGTATGATTCGGTTATGGCACTATTTAATCGAACCAAACCACTCAAGGCTTGGTTTAGTTATTTTTTTTCCGGTTCGGTTTGGTTCGATTTGGGCTGGTTGACAGTTTAACACATCCAATTGCTCACCCATAATTTTGAAGGTACATGAAAGTGACAATTGGGAGTCTGGGACGGATCGAGATCCCAATCTTTTCGGGACTGGATCTTTTTTGCATTTTCTCTCGATCGTGGCCGTCTAAATGTTTAGATGACCATGATCATGACTCGTGGCATCAAACATTTTAAAAAAAAATTCTCCCCTCTACCCTTCATCTCTGTCACTGCACATGGTAACCGGCGAAGATGGTTGAAACGCAATGTAAGAAAGCCCAAATATGGAGAAGTAGTTATTTCATAAGCATCTGGCACTGCTTGATTTGAACTTAAGCCTTCAAAGGCAAGTCATACAGCTAGGGCTGAGATCAATCATAAGACGGTAAGAAAGCGGTACAGATAAATTTGTCTAAAGTTAATACCCGGCTTAGGGTTCATCGAAAATTCAACCAAAAGAGATAGAGTCAAAAGTGGTAGTAAAGGAAAAGTAAGCATCTTACCTAGTCATAGAAGTGTTAGTCCTCAGCAAGAAAATAATTGGGCGGTGCGTATGGGTATTTATTCCTATAGGGGCTGGGAATGGTAAGCTCAGGAAAAGAAATCGAACAGCGAGCACTAAGTCGATTAAGTAAGATAAGGACTTTGCCTGCAGTGAGATTGATAGAGGAATCTGGCCTATGAAGAAAGGAAATCGAACAAGAAAGTCATTCCTAGCCCAGTTAAAGCAAAGTCATATAAGTCGGCTACTGCAGGGTATGGAAATGCTTTTTGCTTACGCCCATCAGCCCCCCATCACCACTTTTGCTGTCACCACCACCATCTTCAGTAGGTGATCCCTTGTGGTCAACGAATGTAGCATCTTGCAATGGGGAGAGAAACTGCAAAAGGAAAGAAGAACAAAAAACAGGGAGAGAAACTTGGGAAGGAAGATATTTAAAAAAAAAAAAGTTATCCTAACGTAGTAAGGTGATGCAAGAGCATCCTCTATTATGTTGTTTAGTTATTGTGTCCATAGCTGTCTGTTTTATGCTTATTATATGCGTTATGTTCTGTTTCCAGTAAGTTGTCATGTGCTGAGCACATACTTTTATTTCTGTAGCTACAGTAACTGTATTTCCTTATTTATTCCCGCTGGTTGTATTTTTTGGATAGCTTTTGTGATGTTTGAGTAATATATCAGATCTACGACTTGCTTCTCGGTTGAGAGAGCCCTAATACTGTTCATCTTCTCATCTTTTTTTATTTTTGGCTATTTTCCTTGCTATCTGTGCGTTGTCTCCCCTGATATACATCAAGTGGTATCAGAGCCCATGGCCAGTCGTGCTAGAGGCAGAGGAAGAGGGAACCAAGAGCAGCAAGCGAAGATAGTAGAAATTCGGAGATCAGTTGAAGAGTTAACCAAAACTGTCCAAGCACTCCAGCGACAAGGCAGAGCTGAAGTTCAAATGGGACTTCCAGCAAGGACCCACTCTGCAATGGGTGATACAAGTGAGCTAGACGACCAAGAAGATAGTTATAGTGAAGACATGTCCACTTATGGACTTGAAAACCCATTCTATGAGGCCGGACCAGTAGCGAGAGTGAACCAGGGAAGGCTAGAGGAATGCATAGTGTGCGCCCTAGACTTGAATGGGGGTGGGGTTAAAATAGAAGTGGCTAACTTCATGGGTAAAGTACATGCAGAGGATTATCTGGATTGGAAAGCTAGTTTGGAGAACTATTTTGAGTGGAAACCTATGAGGGAAGATAGAAAAGTCTTGTTTGTGAAGCTAAAGTTGAAATCCACAGCACTCTAATGGTGGAAGAGGGTAGAGGAGCTACACTCTAGGCAGCAGAAACCCAAGATTAATACTTGGGAACATATGAAGGCTAAGTTGAGGAAACAATTTCTCTCTGCAGATTATTTACTGGAACTATATGGTAGGTTTCACACTTTGAAACTACAAGAGAGGACTGTGGAAGAATATGATTCAGACTTCAACAACCTATCAATAAGGGTTGGGTTGAATGAAAATACAGAGCAAATGACAGCAAGATGGTTGTCGGGATTACACCCATCCATAGTAGATGAAATAGGAGTAAATAGACCAACTAACCTTGAAGATGCTAGACAAATGGCTTTGATAGCAAAAAAACGTATTTCAAGGGGTGGAATAAGAAAAAACATGTATGGTAGGATATGGAGAGCTTCACAGAGTGCTGGGAAGACATATAATGCAACAAACAGAGGTAATAAGGGGGGTACTAGTCATCTGGATAAAGGGAAATGTGTAGAGAAATTTATTCCTAAGACAAGTATGGAAGTAGATGCTTTGAAACTGGACAATGGTTCCCAAATCCGTTGTTTCAGTTGTGGTGAGAAGGGACATCCTGCACGCCTCTGTCCCCAACATAGAGTTAATCTGGTGGAGGATGAAGAGAATGATGAGGGCATTGAACCAGTGTATGATGAATATGCTGATGAGGGTGAAGAAATCGATGTATATCCAGTTCAAGGAGAATCTTTAGTAGCCAGAAGAGTAATGACAAACACTGCAGGGGATGAACAAGAAGATTGGAGAAGGCACAATATTTTTAAAACTCATGTGAGGTGCCAAGGAAAGGTATGCAGCCTAATCATAGATAGAGGCAGCATAGAGAATGTTATCTCCAAAGATGCAGTGATGAAATTAGGGCTGGCAACAAAAAAACATCCTCATCCATACAAGATAAATTGGCTCAAGAAAGGTAAGGGAATTTCCATTACTTCTAGATGTCTAGTGCAATTTATGTTGGGTGATAAGTTAGAGGATAAAACAATGTGTCATGTGGTACCTATGGATATGGGTCATATATTATTGGGGAGGCCTTGGTTATTTGATACTGATGTGGAACATAAAGCCAGACCAGACACTTACTCCCTTTTTAGGGAAGGAAAGAAGTATACAGTGCACCCAATTAAAGAAAATAACTTAAGGAGTAATCATACAACCAAAGAAGACAAAACTGTTGCTATTGTTTCTGGCAACAGATTTGAGGAAGATACTAAGGAGGAAGAGGTTGTTTATGTGTTATTTAACAAGGATGGGGAAAGAACAAAAGAAAGAGAAGCTAGAAGAGTACCCCAAGGAAATCCAGAACTTGTTGAAGGAGTTTATGGAACTCATTGGGGACCAATTACCTAGGGGTCTACCTCCAAAAAGGAATATCCAGCACGCCATAGACTTGATACCAGGGGGAACATTACCCAATTTGCCTGCTTACAGGATGCCACCTTTGCAAAGAATTGAAATACAAAAACAAGTGGAGGAACTCATGTACAAAGGGCTAATTCGGGAGAGTAAAAGTCCTTGTGCTTGTCCAGCCTTACTCACTCCAAAAAAGGATGGCACTTGGAGAATGTGTGTCGACAGCTGTGCCATTAACAAGATTACCATCAAGTACCATTTTCCTATCCCTTGTTTAGAAGAGATGTTAGACCAACTTGCAGGGGCCAAAGTGTTTTCAAAGATAGACTTGAGGAGTGGTTATCACCAAATTTGATTAAAAGATGGGGATGAGTGGAAGACAGCTTTCAAAACTCCAGATGGCCTTTACGAGTGGAGGGTGATGCCCTTTGGGCTTTCAAATGCCCCAAGCACATTTATGAGGGTAATGACATATGTGTTAAAGCCTTTTTTGAACCATTTTATCGTTGTCTACTTTGATGACATAATAGATTACAGCAAGACAGCAGAAGAACATTTAGGGCACCTTAGGAAAAGAAGTTGCAGCAAGATAAGTTGTTTGTGAACTTAAAAAAATGCACTTTCCTAAACTGTGCAGTTGTGTTTCTAGGCTTTATTGTGTCAGCACAGGGGTTACATCCTGACCCTGAAAAGATTAATGCTATCAAGAGTTGGCCAGTACCTTAAACAATGAGAGATGTTCGAAGTTTCAGTGGCCTAGCTTCGTTCTACAGGCGATTCATCAATAATTTCAGTTATATAATGAGCCCTATTACCAACATATTGAAGAACAGCCAATTTAAATTGGACTATAGTAGCTCAAAAAGCTTTTGAAGAAATCAAAGGACACTTAACCGAGGCCCCTATACTGGTTTTACCGAATTTCACCAAGTTGTTTGTAGTGGAATGTGATGCATCCCATAAGGGAATTGGTGCAGTCCTAAGCCAAGAAAGGAGACCAATTGAGTATTTTAGTGAGAAGTTATCAGACCATCAAGCTTTAAGACATTTAAGCTCAAGTAGAAAACTCAACAATAGGCATGCCAAATGGAATTCTTTCCTTGATGAATTCCATTTTTCAGTAAAGTATAAATATGGGGAATCTAATGTGGTGGCTGATGCTTTAAGCAGCCGCTCTTTTCTTCTCACAGGTTTGAGTAATGAAGTAGTGGATTTGAAGAATTGAAGGTACAATACCAATTTGACTTGGATTTCCAACAAGTGTTTCAAGAATTACAAGGGTCTAAGTCTAAAGAGAAACTACCTTTTCGATTCCATGAAGAATACTTGTTTAGAGGGAATCAATTATGTGTTCCCAGGGGTTCTTTAAGGAGCAGATTTTGCGAGAACTCCATGGAAATGGATTAGAAGGACATTTTGGTAGAGATAAGACCTTGGCCATGGCAACAGACTATTACTTTTGGCCAAGTATGGCAAAAGATGTAGCCAGATTGGTGAAGAGGTGTTCTAGGTGCCAATTTAGCAAGGGTAACTCTCAAAATACTAGCTTATACACACCTTTACCTGAACCGACAACCTCGTGGGTCCATTTAAGTATGGACTTTGTGTTGGGACTTCCTAGAACAGCCCAGGGTCATGACTCCATATTTGTTGCTATGGATAGGTTTTCAAAGATGGTACATTTTATACCCTGCTCTAAATCCGCTAATGCTTCCAATATAGTTGAGCTATTTTTTAGAGAAGTGGTTAGGTTGCATGGACTCCCTTCATCTATTGTTTTTGATAGAGATGTCAAATTCATGGGATACTTTTGGAGATCATTGTGGAAGAAGTTGGGCACTCAACTCAAATATTCCAGTACTTGCCATCTTCAAACAGATGGTCAAACAGATGTGGTAAATCGAAGCCTAGGTAACCTGTTAAGGTGTCTTGTAGGCAAACATGTCAAGGTATAGGACATGATCATCCCTCAAGCCGAATTTGCCTTTAATAACTCTATGAACAGAACCATCAAGAAGACCCCATTTGAGGCTGCTTATGGGCTTAAACCTCAAACTGTATTTGATTTGGTACCAATATCCCTAGATAGCAGAGTTAGTGCAGACAGCGAGGCTTTTGCTAAACAAGTTAAAAAAATCCACAAAGAAGTATGTGACAATTTGAAAGCTAATAATCCTGCCTATGCCCATAGTGCAAATAGTCATCGTAGGTCCCAAGAATTCACTGAAGGGGATATGGTTTTAGTTCATCTCAAGAAGAAGAGATTTCCTAAGGGTACATACCATAAACTTAAAGCTAGAAAATTTGGCCCTTGCCGTGTACAAGTCAGTCCTATATTTAATGTAGTAGACCTATATCCTTATGAAGGGTTACAAGGGGTAATGACACCCATCAATGAACAATTTAATAACTTCCTAATTAACCCACCTGATGTTATTGAAGAAATCCTTGATGTCAAGAAACTGTGTCAAGAAAAGGTATTCCCTACCGCAGATTTCTGGTCAAATGGTTGGGAAAACCTGCCACTGATAGTACTTGGGTTGCTGAAGATGATTTGAAAAGTATGGATCCAGAGATTTATGAAGAAATGAGATGTGCTTTTACCCCAGAAAAGACACATTTCCAAGTGGGAGGGACTGATGCATGAGCATCCTCTATTATGTTGTTTAGTTATTGTGTCCATGGCTGTCTGTTTTATGCTTATTATATGTGTTATGTTATGTTTCCAGTAAGTTGTCATGTGCTGTGCACATGCTTTTATTTCTGTAGCTACATTAACTGCATTTCCTTATTTATTCCCGCTGGTTGTATTTTCTGGATAGCTTTTGTGATGTTTGAGTAATATATCATATCAACGGGTTGCTTCTCGGTTGAGAGAGCCCTAATACTGTTCATCTTCTCCTCTTCTTCTATTTCAGGCCCTTTTCTTTACTATCTGTACGTTGTCTCCCCTGATATACATCATAAGGTCTGGGCTGTCCAAAATCTCCCAAACTAGGATTTAGATGGACCCACTAATTGCTTTTAAACCATTCATGTTTTATGTTAAATTTAAATCTTGCCTTTCATTTTGGTCAATTTGCTTCTTCTTTTTTTTGGGTAAGTTAATCTGATCCTGTTTTGAATTTTCAGGACAATTTCTTTTTTAATTTAAAAATAATCAAATACAAGGCAATTGGAATTGGTTTTATTTTATTTCAATTAAAAAATTAATTTATGTGACTTCAGAAATATTTTAATTTAAAATAGTGTCAAAATGATATAAAAAACATAATATCAAAGTATTTTAAAATATAGCATCGCTAAAAGTAACTAATAAAATTTATTCTTTGAAAAATAAGATTAATGAGCTTGGAAATTTAAAATAATTCTATATTATTATAATTTTGATTAAATTTTTTTCTAATATTTTAAGAGTATAACAATATTTTAAAATAGTGTCTAATAGAATTTTACTTTTTTCCTATTGCTAATTTGAAGCATAATTTTGAAATTATTTGAGATGAGATATTTAATGTACTAGTATCTCATATTTTTTAATATTTTAAATAAAGATATCATGAGATTGTAAACCATATATATAAATTGTTTACAATATCAAAGTGTATAAGCAAAAGTATCATTAACATCTAGCCATAGCCAATACGTAGAATACAAACTTCTTTATGAGTTCTTCTAATTCAATAGCAATACTTGGTGATGATAAGAGTATTAGATATTACTTGAATTACGAACTCGTAAATGGTGATATTTATAGATATCATTCCATCAAGGACATTAACAACTCTTTAACACAAAAATAAAATTGAATTCTTGTTTAATAATCACTAGGTAGGCAATTAACAATATCATACAAACTAATAAATAGACATTAATTTGTGAATTAAAATGTTTAAAGACCATTAACATAAACGAAGTTACAATGGTTACAATTATAACATTCTTCCACTTGGTCTAAACATTTGTTACTTTATAATGTTCACAAATCAACATACTAGTTTCAAACTCTTTATATTTAAATAAAGAAATAAATTACATGAATCATGGTTGAAGGTTCTCTATAAGCAAATATTACCTTTTATGTATCACAATGTACTTTTCATTCTTTGTGAAATCATTTTATATGGTATTTTAACTTTATGAATAAGCCTTAAATGCTTATTCTAGGTCTCCCTAACAAAACATTTGTCATTCTCAAACACAAATGTATACAAGCAGAAATGAGAAGACAAATCTAAAATAAGATTTTCATTATAAACTAAAAGTGGACATCTAAAATCAAATGGATATGTTCAACATCTTTGGTGACATGCCTTTTATTAAAGGATCTGTAATCATTAGCTCAATACGAACATGTTCAATAAGTACGTCATTCGCTTTAATGTGTTCTCTAATAGCCAAGTACTTGATATCGATATGTTTACTTCAACTTCCACTATTATTATTCTTAACAAAGAACACAGCAGTTGAATTGTCATAATATATCCTTAATGGCTTGGAGATAGAATCAACTACTCGAAACCCAGAGATGAAACTCTTCACAATAAGTTCTACACTTGGTGAGCAATTTTTCATTTGAAATCTCTAAAGAACCTTATTAATATAGGTTTCCTAAGGCAAGCCTAAGATATCTTTAAATATGTCTATATGAATCTTAATGTCAATGACATAATGGGGTTCACCTGTATTTTTCATATCAAAATATTGAGAGATAAATTGTTTCACCTCATGCAACAAGCCCATATAATAGCTTGTAAGCATAATATCATTTACATATACACTAGAAAGATGATTTTGTTCCCATTAACCTTATGATATATACATTGATACATAATATTTTCTACAAAATCAAATGAAGAGATAAATTATGTAATTTTAAATACCATTGACGGGAAGCTTGCTTTAGTTCGTATATGATCTTCTTAAGCTTACAAACGAAATGATCAACCATCAAACATAATGATAAGCTTATCAATGTAAGACAAATCAAATGTAAATATAAATCAACATGTCATTTAAATTTACCCGTAGGCAAAAATTTTAACATAAATTTGACTCACTAACTTTATGATAGAACTTAGTAAATTATGAACATTTCTTAATACCTGTTGGTTAATTAAGAAATTAATATAATTTTATATTCCATCATAATTAAACATGAAAAATATAATAATTTTTCTGTGAAAAAAAATTACAATATTAACACATTTAATTAGAATTTGATGTCATTTTATTCTAGATGTGATTAAATATTTTTTTAATACTTTATGTATGTAAATATCATACTTAAAGATGATATGACTACTCTTTATTAATCAAATGCATATTAATCACATGACATTAATTATGAGCATAAATTAAGACATAAATATAAACTAAAATAGGAGCATAGAATAAATTAAAATAATTAATTTATTATGCCAATAATGTCTTAATTTAATAAAACTAGACTTAATTTTGAACTAAATAAAATTTTTCATGACTAAATAAATAGTATAACCTATTATTCAAAATAATATTATATTAACTTAAAATAGGTCTCTAATAATATAATAGACTTCAACAAATAAATTTACATTTATCACTAAAAGTTCAAAATTTATAGTATGTTAATTAAATGAATTACATAATTTGCAACTTACAGATATACAAATAATACAATCATAAATTCCTTTATGAACTGAAATAATTAGTTCAAACTAACAATTATAATAGGCACAAATATTTTTTCTAATAAAACAACCATAATGTTAGAATAACACGTTATAATTATTTGAAGGTTTAAGTCTAAAACTAATAGAACAATTAGCCCAATTAATATGCATAAAAAAAAAACATATCATAAAGATTCAGTTAGTTTATTTTGGGTCACATAATAAAATTCCATAAGACATAAAATGATTTAGAACAATTATTTGGGCCAACTTTATCATTTTAAACTTTCAAACTAAATTGCATAAACATAAACATGAGCTCAAATAATTAAAACCAATTTAAACCATTCAATTATAGCAAGCACAATCACGTTAATAGCCTTAGAAAGCTTTGTGCATCAAGCCTTAGAATTTTCAAATGAATCACTTCCGAAATGTAGGCAATCATTAAAATAGGATTAATTAGACAGCACAATAAGAACCAAAATTTATTGAGCATTAGCAAAATTTTTAAAAACCCAATTAAGTCAAAATTAACAAGAAAGAACAAAATTTATGCTATCCCGGTTGGTACATTTAAGAGAGCCAAAAGGAGCCTTGCACAATTGTAATAGGAGGTCCAATCACATTCTCACCAAATGAGAAAACGTACGTCTCATCTCTCTCTTCTATATCAATTCACTTTGCACCATTAAAGAAATTTCAAAAAATAAATTAATTAGCTAACAACATAAATTCAGCCCTTTATATTAGCCAAAATTATTGCATTCAAATGCTTTAAAATAGAAATCAAGAACGCCATCAACTTGAATATAAATGTCTAACTTGTCAAAGCTACGAATTTCAAAAATTTTGATATCCAAATACACTGGTGAACTCAAAAATTTTTATTAGTGAGAACAAGAAGTAAATTAGAATTTATAAATGAGATATTATAAAAATAATTTTTATTTTTATCAAATCCCTAATTATACCCAAAGTGTCTCATACAAAATATATAATTTTATGGCTAAAAAATACAAGAGATCTCAACTTTTAAAAATTACAATTGTTCTCTATGTATTTTTATATTTAAAAATATTATATATTTTTTCATTGTCAACACTATATAAAATCTCTATATGTATGTGATCAAATAATCATTTAACAATTTATCTCTCATATAATTGTACATTTCATTCTTCATAAAATTCATTGCAGAGAAATATCTTTCAACTGTTACAGTTACTACGGACAAAATCAAAGCTAACTTTAGAAATAAATATATCATTGGATGCACAGTATTCTTTCTAATTTTCATCAGCATTTCAGAAAAATCACTAATTTTATTTAACTTTAAAAATTAATCATCATAACAAATATCCATGATATATATTTTAAGTTTACTATCAAGCCCGATAAGCTCTACATAAGAAAATGAATATATTGGATTTAAGCTTATTACACAAAGAAGTCATTCAGTGTTCATCTCTGTAAATTTATTGTTAAACTCTTGAAATTGTCTATCAATTACATGATAGAATAAATCAACTTTACGCATTGATCTTCCTTGTGTCATGAATGCATCATCCATATTTGGAATGTCAATATTTTGCTTCTTACAAAACAATGATACTTCATTCAGTAAATGCAACCATCATCTCTCATGCTTTGTAATTTTTCCTATCATACTCTAACTAATGATATAGCATTTACGTACAATATCTTAATCACTTCTTTGTAATGCTAAATAACCACGTTTCAACATTTGAGTTTTTTTTTAAAAGAAATTATTAATTGTCATTTTTTCACTTGCGAAAGATCAAACTCTAAATACAACATGAAGTAAAATTTCTTATTTTCTTTACTTTATTCATTCCTAAATAAAAATTAAATAGAGCAGATAAAAAATTAAAAAATTAAATACAAGCTAGTATAAAATTAAGAGTAAAGTCATGATAAGAATTAAGCAGTAAAATGATTTTTAAATTTTCTTTAAAAAGAATTAGTAGGGTGCGACTGACTAAAGAAGTGATAAAAATTTAACCTATATAAAGACAATTTCTAAATTTTTATGATGTTAAAAAAATATTTTTTACATACATAATAAACAAATATTTTTTTTTTGTGGGGGTAATTGCCTCGCTCCTTATAAGGAGGGTTTGCCAATGCCCAAACATATTAGAGAAAGATAGAAACTCCCATACTCTCCACCAGGACCACCACCTACTGTTAACCGTTTCTCATTTAAATGGAGCCGTTAACCACTGAGGCGATTTGCAGAAACGGTTCTCAAGCTTCCCTTCATTTTAGGAGCTTTTGAAATGGTCCACAGAACTTCTTTCAGAGTCTTTATCATGTTCAAGAAGCAGTTAAAACCGCTCCCCATGATAGAGTAGTTAGAACTCCCCATGATAATATGAAATAGTGGTATATTGACACGTAGCCTTCGAAAGCTTGATGGGAGCTTGGCTATATATACTACGGTTTGGTCCCCAAACTCACTTAATTAATTTCCTTTAGTTTTACACCATTTAACAAGAGTGAGAAGAGTTTGGAAGTGCCAAATCAGAGATACACAGCGTATGTACGTGATCGGCACCAATGGCTGGAGGTACCGTTCTTGAGCATTACGATTATTTATTTTTGATCCTTTAGTATTTATTCCGCATTAAGAGTACTGTATATACTAACATATGGTATCAGAGCATGGTTTATTCTCTGCCTTGGTGTTTTAGTGTTGCTCTGTTCATCTCTGTTTTGGCTGAATGTTTTAAAATAAAAAATAAAAAATTAGTTTTGATTTCTGACATTTTCTTATTCGGAAAAAGATTATATGATGTGAAAATCATGTGGAAATTGTTAGAAATCATGCAGGAATTGTTAAGTTTTCTGTGATTAAAATCATTTATCTCTACGGATTCTTTACTGGAAACACAGTCTGAAGGTTGAAGACAATTAAAACTGCAGGTCGTTTTGCACTTTCCTTAAAGAAAACTATATGTGGCCGAAAGTCTTCTATTTTTAATTGGGGCCATACCCTTGTGCTGTTAAAAAGATTGCAAACGTGCAGTTTTAATTGGGTCCTTTTAAAGTAAATAATGTGTTTACGTTATATGTTTCCGTTTTGCCAACATATGAGTTTTTGCTTATATTTTATTTGATTTAATTACATGCAATTTGGATAATTATTGTGCAAATTTGTTGATTATTCTCATATTGAGTTTGCATGAATTATTTATTTCTGCTCTTTATTAATATATGCAAATTTTGGATGAATTTGTATACAGTTAAAGGCATGAAATTAATGTTATGCATAATATTATAGTTTTAATTATACAATATTTGTTTATATTATGAGAATAATTTGTGCATAATAATAAACATGTTAGTATTAGTTAAAATTATGTAATTCAGAATTATTCTCATATTTAATTTAATTTAATGTCTAAATGATCCATATAATTTTAATTAATTAGAGAATAGCCACAGC
>JASKGM010094050.1:0-13034 GCA_034509205.1 Ceratonia siliqua
AATGCTTCCCAATTAAAACTAAATTAGCCTCACAGACAAAAAATAAATTTTTAGTAACATAACCATAATAGAAAATATGGTCTAAGTCAAAGAGAATACTAAAGTCAAAATATTTTTTAAAATTGACGTCAATCTATCCCACTTCTCTTTGACCTAAGATTTTCTTATTCTTTCTTTTAAAAAGGGTTATAAATATTTATTTTGTTAGCATATTAATATATATTTTTTAAATATATATTAATTTTATTTAAATTAGATTGGTAAATTGGAAGATTTTTCCAATTAATTGATAAATTAAAAGATTTTCACAATTAATTAATTGGACATGTAAAAGATTTTTCCTATTAAATTAAAGCTAAATGTCAATTAAATTATCCACATAAAGCAACTACCTTTGAGTTCTATTTAAAGGCCACCAACCCGTAGAATTTAAATATATAAATAAGTGTGAGATTAAAAAACAAAAAAAAAATTATCATATAGTGCTCGGGAATCTATCAATGGGGATAATTTAATTTTAATTTTCAATATATTAATATATTAATATATTAATATATTAATATATATATATATAATAAATAATTGTGAGATTAAAAAAGAAAAAAAATTTATAGTGCTCGAGAATCTATCAATGGGAATAATTTAGTTTGTGAATTTTTATCAATGCACAAATTAGTTTGCCAAAATTAGATTGGTCAATCAGAGAATAATTTAAATTCGTTGTAATGTATAATTGTATAAGGAAATCTTGTATGTTTGAATATTTTCCTCTTAAGAATTGCAATAAAAGATAAACACAATCACCACATTTATTAAAAGTGAATATTATATATAAATAAGTGTGAAATTAAAAAAGAAAAAAAAATTATAATATAGTGCTCGAAAATCTATCATTGGGGATAATTTAATATAGTGCTGGAAAAAAATGATAATTTTCAACATATTAATATATATATATATATATATATATATTATTTTTTTATATATATTTTCCTCTTATGAATATTTTCCTCTTAAGACTTAATATATATATAAAATAAATAATTGTAAGATTAAAAAAGGAAAAATATTTTTCTAGTGCTCGGGAATCTATCAATGGGGATAATTTAATTTTAATGTTTAATATATTAATATATTTATATATAATAATGCATTGATTTTAAATATATATTAATATATTAATTTTATTTAAATTAGATTGGTCAATTGAAAGATTTGATCAATTGATAAATTAAAATATTTTCACAATTATTAATTGGATATGTGGAAGATTTTTCCAATTAAATGAAAGCCAAATGTCAATTGGAAATGTTGCCAAATGGAAAAAACATATAAAACTAAAAATAATATAAAAGAGACATGTGGCATTATTTTTTTTATGTATGGTTCTTCTCTTAGAATATTTATAGATAGATAGGGTTAAGAGGAATTCTAGAGAATCAGGGATTTTGATTTGGATCTGTTTGACCTTGAAACAGTGATGGACTCTGATTACACTCGTGGTGCTTGGGCTTTGGGTGCTGATTTTGGGTTCGCTTTTAATGATTTCTTTGATAGGATTCTCCGGGTCAAGATTATGGGTAACCCAATTGAGGTAGATCAGATTATGAAGGGTGCACCAGCATTGCCAAATGGGGTCTCAATCGAAAAAGGAGGTGGGAGGATATTAAGAAGAAAAATGGTATCTCTCGAATTGTATCGCTATTCATGTTCACCTCTGGGAAAAAGGAGAGACTCGTGAGAGAGACGAAAATGGAGAGAGCTTTGGAAAATGAAAATGAGAGCGAGCGACAGAAAAATAAAATTTTAGGATAATTGTAATAATAAGCATCATTGAGGACAACTACTATACATTGAAAAGCATCAATCTGAACTTAATCCAAATACATAAAATAGTATTTTCTAAACTACATTCGATGCACCGCGCACTCGGGGGTTATTTATTTTTTCATATTTTTTTCTTCTTCTTTTAATCATTTTTTTTTGTCTTTTTCAATTTTCTCTTTTTTTTACATTTTCTTTAATTTTTTCATCTTTTTTATTTTTTAAATATTGTGTTCTAAATTTTTTTATTTTTTGAACTTTCTTTTGAATTTTTTTTCTTTCATTCTCTTAATTTTTTTTAAATAAAAATTATAAATAAATAAAATAGCACCGGATGCACTAGTACATTTGAATATAACTTAACAAACACTAAATAAAATGCTTTAATCTGTCCTCAATTTTGTCCATGGTGTATATATTTCTTTGTTATTTTTAAATTTACACAAATTCTTATTTTAAAAATAAAATATGCATAATTTTAGTTAAAAATATAAATCTATCAATAATTTACTCTCAATAACTTATATAAAACTCCAAACCTAAAACCATTGGCAATTCAAAATGTAAAATTAATAAAACATAATAATATAACCACGCCTCTTAAAGAACCAATGTCCATGAAAGTGGTGACTTCATGAATTATGTCATGGGTAGCAACCCTCCTACCTCTTTGTGGTAATTCTACGAATCACGTCAAGTAATCACCACTCTACTCGTGTCATCAATGCGCCTTCTTTGATACCATTGACATAACTATTTGGGTATAACTCATCCCTAAAAATTAACTCATAAGAAGATGGTGCTAAAGGGTTATAAGTCTTATACGAGTAGTCCATACTATTTATATGAGACTCAAGTCTCATATGTAAGGATACTAACACGTCACTCAACCCACTGCCTCAATATGTTCCTTTGGCTTTAGCTAGCTTGTAAGTTTTATTTATGCCTAAACTAATTTATTTTTGTTCTGGAATTTTTTTGTCTTTTATTAATAAAAATTACCTCAGGGTTGAATTTAATGGAACCTTGTGGAGGTGGGATCCAAGAGTTTTTTTTATCTTTAGAACCCACTGATATCTTACTGTTGTGGTTAGCGCTTCAAGCTTTTGGCTCTAATTACCTTGGCCTTGATGACGCTTGTCACAATCTCCTCTACCAACAACCCAGCAGAGGTTGCAGAGGAATTGATGAACAAAGATGAAGCTAATGTTGCTTTTAAGTCTCGAAAGACTTGCGAGTTTCCTTAAACGTAAGAGTGGTAAATGGGCTTAATCATTATGGACATGCTGTGACAATGCCTCCAATTGGATAGCAAGAAATCTATCATATAAGAAAGGAAGAGGAATGGTGAGATGTGAATGTAAGGAAGAGAGAAAAGGCAATGTGAAGAAGGATTAAGGACAATTTAGCTAATATAATAAATAATAACAATTTTAATTGGTGTGATTTAATTAAATTTTTGTATAGGTTTTAAAAATAGAAAAAAATATGTGAAAGATTATAAGAAGGATAGAGTATTTTGCTCAAATTTATAATATTAATCAAATAATTGATGTATCAATACCTGCTATCACTAATATATCAAATGTCTATTTATATATTATTTTTTCTCTATCAATAATTATTCCTATATTCATTCTTATATCTTCCCATTCTAATATCAATGATTCTTGCCGTTATTATTTTTAATTTTTAAATGTTAATGAAATATAACTATTGTAAAAACATAGAATTATTAAGAGATGCCATTGAGGTACTCTATTCTCACAAGGTGTTTCATGGCTCCAAAATTCTTCAAATTAGGTGTCTCTTAATAATACAAGAGGCACCTTTGAAGAATTTGAGTGTCATGAGACACTTGTGGGAATAGAGTGCACCCAATGGCACCCAATTATGATTTTCTCAACAACAAAAATAACTAGCCATATTTTTTATTTATAAAGAGTAATAAATATAATATAATATAATAAATTAATGAATAACTATTTTAAATTTTAAATGTAACAAAATATATTGATGATACACTACTTGATCGAGGTCGAGTTGAGCTTCAACCTCCCTCAAATCAAAGATCTCCAACTTCCTTTTGAGACACTCCCCACCCTACAAGATCAAGAATCTCAAATGAGCACGATGTTCTCGTTAATCTTGTTTTCATTGTGATGTCATATTTTGTCACATTAGCTCAATCATCACAAAATGGAGTGCAAGGATTTGATTTCAACAAAAAGGAAAGGAGACTATGGGGCGATGTACTATATAAGAATGAGAAGAGAAGAGAAAAAACAAGGAAGATTTGATAACTACCATTTCTTTGTCAATAAAGTTACAAATAAGGAATTAGAAATTAAGACTAAAATCCTACCAAACAATCACTCGTCCCTTAAGTCAGACTCTAAGACACCCTTCTTCTCTTCTCCCACTTTCGAAAGATTTACGATATGAGAAGCGTCAAAAATCCTACCATCTGTAACAACTTTGAAGGAATCAATGCCCTATGTCACCAAATCACCATTCAGTAAATGAAACTAGGAAACACAATTTTGAAAAGCCACTTATATAACCTCCATGAGTTCATCATCCATCTTCTTTAAGACATTTTTATCTAATTATTCCTTGAGGGATTCCACCTCTTCCTCTGCCACCTACATTTGTAACACGGCCTCTGATTTTTTAGTAACAACATCGAGATTATCTTATGTGACTCAATGAGCTCAGCCTTATGCTTACCCTCAAACCCATCCAATTCCTCAACCAACCATCCAATTCCTCAATCTTGGTTAAGCGATGATCAACCAATCTCTATGCATCATCTAGACTAAATTGTGGCATGCGCTGCCTCAAATAAGTGTTCTTAAGATTGCTCACTTAGTGAGTAAGGGCGAAACCTTAAAAAACCATCTCGAATTAGGACGTAGCCATCAATAGTTCCTTAATTGCCACTTTATATAAACAAACACTATAAGAAAAACTTTAATTTCTTTCAGAATTTATTGCAAATTATTTTTCACAAGAAAAATGCTTGTGAAAACTTTTCCTGTGGATTTTCATGGGAAAAAAATCCACCAAAAACTCTGTAGAAAATTACCTGTAGTTTTTTCTCCATGAAATTCTACAGGAAAGTTCCTGCAAATTTTCCTAGGTATTTTCCTGGGGAAAATTTTGAAGGAACTTATATGCAGATTGTGTCCTCAACAAAATCCACAGGTAATTTCCTATAAATTTTCTTTTGAAAAAATCCACAGGTAATTTCTTGTGAATTTTCCCTTATAAAAAGTTACAGGAAAATTTGCATGCAATTCAATGCATCAGCATAGTTTCCTACGACATTTCTTATGAAACAGATCAAATAATATAAATAAATTGAACGTAATATTGTAACAAAAATTAATTATAATATAATTAAAAAATAAATGTATAAAAAATATTATTTAGTTAAACAAAAATATTCTTCAGTCAAATAAAAATAAAACATTATGTTATTCAATCCACAATATTATCAAAGTCATCATCAAAATTTTGTTCAGTATATGGAGATGGTGCTTAGGAAAAAGAGCATGTCTGATTAATGCCTAAACATTACAGAATATGAGTTAACAATTCTTTTGTTTTAACAAGCTCACTTCTCATGGTGGCATTATGTTGTTGTTCTTGTTCTAATTGAGCTTGCAACTCAACTTGGCTCCTTTTGAGGTGATTAAATTCCTTAAAAATGATTGACATACTGATGTTGAACTAGAAGAGGAGGATCCTTTGAACATCCGACTCATAGACCCCAATTCAAAGACCCCCATTTCTTTTTTCCACCAGTTGTATCCAACCATATGTCCATATCAGATGGCATAGTAATTGATTGCTGACTGCCATCTGAAATATCTCCTCCATCAACCGAGGAGCTTTGAGAAGCCAGCTCAACCTTTCTCTTTTCCAAGTTTTCCTACACAAATGACAAAAATTAAAATTAATAATGGTGAGATATTAAACTTAAATACAATTTAATGTTTAGAAACTACTTACATAAGTTGCTGTAGCACAATCACCAACCCAACTTTGGTAATTCTTTTTCTGATGGGTACAAAAATAAAAATTCAATAGTGAAGGATCAGTTCTAGTATAAGCCTTTTGTAAATGATAAAAATATTTTTTTGTTATTGACATTAGGTATACTAATAAACTTGGTAATAAGAAAAGAAAATATAATCTTACCATTCTTTTCCAATGGATATGATGTGGATGGAACCACCAATATGAAGTGAGGCACCCGCACATAAATCATGATTTATTATATTTTGATTGAACTTCCTTTGGAATGAATCAAACTCCTAATAAGCCTTCATTTGTTCCTATATAGTGTCCCATCCAAACTGGCATTTTGTTGATGTGCTTTCGGACGTATTGAAAAAGTCAGCTCATTTTAGCTGCTCCTCTTATCTCAAAATTGTGACAAATTTGGTCGATATGGTGAAGCGCCCACCTATACCTTTTCTGCAATTGTAACAAACATATAAGGATAAGTTAGAGATATTATATTTACAAAGTTAACAACCAATACTTGCACATTGTTAAACGATTTAAAGTTTTTATTTGTGTTACCTTGAATTCTTCAAACCACATATCCCAAGTGGTTATATCAAACTTCTTCCACAATGGTTTAGCTTCCTCAAACTTATTATGAATACAAGAACCTATGCCGTCAATCACCGATATGTGAGGATAAAACATATTCAAAATAAAATATAAGTCATTAACATTAATTTAAAAAGCATAAACAATACAAAAGATGATAACAACATAAAATTTCACTCGTCTCTATAAGGCTTTATCCAAGGACGATTATCACCCTATGCTTCCGCGACGAAGCTAGAAGAAGTGTCTGGTGTCTAATAGGTTGCTTGAGGTTGAGGAGGGTTTGATATAGTAGTTTGGGGTGGGATATCTTGATATAGGAGGGGGAAGGCTGGCATTATAGGGGGAATATGAACTTATGGTGGTTATGAGAAAGCCGATTGAGATATGGGTAGTTGTGACACGGTTGGGTTAAAAGTCGTCTTTTACTTGATTTTTCACCTTTACGAGACACCATTGATCTTGTAGTGGAGTTGTCAATAACAAAATTAATAAAAATATGTAATATAATGAAAGCTAAAAAGAATACTTGAAGTATAAAACAGTAACAAACAATGCAGCACTTATTACTCAAAGAGACATTAGATTTTATTAATAAAATAATAATCAAATTAAAAATAATATATATGCTAGTATAATCTTTTTACATCACTCATCCTCGTCGATATCGATGAACTCTACTTCTTCTTCATCTTTATCCAATGAAACCTCTTTATTTTTATCATCTTCAATGAAATGATCTTCTTCCATCCCAATTACCTCTACTACCTTGTCCCCATTAAATTCATCATCATGTAATTCTGCAGGTGAGTCATCCTCCATTATTGAATGAGCATGAGAATGATCTTCTTGGTATACCACCTCCAAGGTATGTTTTTGATCGACAGTCCCTCTTGATTTTGTCTTGATTACCACAAACCAATCAACCTTATAACTGTACTAGCCAGGATATGATACATAATAAACTTGATTTGCTGTTAAGAGAAATATAAAAGGGTTGAACTTTACATATCTTCAGCTTTTTTGAACCTCAACGATGTCATATTGTCTATGCACTCTCATCCCATGCTTCGAGGGATCAAACCAATCACAGTAAAGCAAAACTAACCTCTTAATGGGCTATCTCGGCCATTTCAATTCAAGAATTTTTTTAAGAACACTATAATAGTCATTTGAATTTCTACCTTAACCGATGCCATGAACACACACCCCCTTACTTTTGCATGTTCTTTTGCCTTCACCCCTTGCAAAAGGCCAAAACTTGTATCCATTAATATAAAAATTTGACCATGACTTTGCCTTTTGCAAATGTCCAATTGAGAGGACATACAAATAAGATTTATGTGACATGATTGTAAACACCTGATTTTATCCAGGTAATTTTTAAAAATAACAAAAATACACAAAACATTAAGAAAATGAAAAAATGAAAAATGGTAACAAAAAAATAGTAAAGTGAAGAAAAGTTGCAAAAATAATTTTAACTTTTAAGTCTACAAAAAAATATAAAATAGAAAACACAATTAAAAAAAAAGAGATAAGTAAGAAACGTGAGAAATGTGAAAAGAAGTAAAATAAAATATAAAATAAAATAAAATATTTTTGGGTGGGCCCACCCCCATCACCTTTTTTTTCCTCACCACTCAAGTCACCTACCTCGATCTCACTTTCTCTTAAGTTCATTTCCTCTCTCTCTCTCAATCTGACCCATTCCCATCTCTTATCCTCTTATGCTCATTTTTCTTTTCACTCTAGGCAACCACATCTCTTTTCTTTCAAGTTTATCCACAAATAGTCTCTCTCTCTTCTAAACCCCTCAACTTTGTTTTTTTCCTTGATTTTTTCATCTCCCTACCTCCAACTCACCGTCGTACAACAAAGAAAGAAAAAAGGTGATAAGAAATTTTTTGGGAAGATTTTTTGGGGTGACAGATCATGCACTTTGGATCTAGACCTTGAACCTTTGTCTGCCTATAAATACAAAGGGGAGGGTAGAGGAAAAATTCAATTAGAGGGAAAAAGAAGACTAAAAAATTTTCAGTAGAGAAAAGAAAGAAGATTTTCAGAAAAGAGAGAATTTGAGGGAAAAGGAAAATTTTCTTAAAGAATAAGAAATTTCAGAGTAGTGAGTCTTCAGAGAAAGAAAATTTTTAGAGAGAAAGGGAGAAAGCGTCTTTGGAAAGAAGAAAAATCAAAGAAAGGAGGAAAAACCGAGGAGAAGAAGAAGATTAGATCTAGAAGAGAAGACTTTCATTTTTGGGAGTTTCGGGAAATGTAATGTAAACACCTGATTTTTGTCCAGGTGATGTTCAAAAAATAATAAAATTTATTATTTTTTAAGAGATTTATTAAACATAAAATATAAAATAATGTTAGAAAATAAATTTAAAAAAATACTAAACTTCCTTCCTCAGTTTTAGCCATCAGCCCATGAAATAGGCCCATCCACTTACAACCCAGTCCACAGCAAACTCCATAACCTAACTCATTTTCTTCACACACAAACCCTAGCCGTTACAACACATCTCTACACAAATACTTCTCTCCTCTGCTCATCCACTCTAACATGGTCATGTCCTTCCCACTCATTTTCACGCAACCCTTACTGCAGCTTTTGATTTCACCCATCTAGCCGTCTAATCTCACCCATTCCCCCAACCACTCGGCACTCATTCCCACGACTCTCTCAACGTTCACCATCATCCACCCACTCTCTGCATACCCAATCTTCCCGCGACACTCTCAATGTCACAACCATCCTTCACACCTACTCTCTAGTCAGCCACCCACTCCCGGATTACACGTCATCGTGGATCACTTCAGCCAAAAAGAAGTGATGTTTCTCGACTATTAACTCAAGCCAAAACAGAGAATCAAAGGGATGAAAAAAATGAAAGGGAGAGCATAAGAGATTAGAAATCAAAACAATAGTAGAGAAAAATCGACGAGACTGAGAGTTAGAGAAACTGAGAAACAATAGAGTAAGGCATCGTGAAATAGAGAGACAAAAATTGAGCGCCGAAAAGAAGGTAACAGAGATCAAAAAAGGAAGTGAAAAAGCGAATTTAGATTTTACTTCTAATCAAGGTACCTTTCTCCTTCTGCATGGGATTACTTCTGGTTTTTTAGTTGTTTTTGTTTTTATTTATGAGCTATGATAACATGGATTCTTCGCATTCCAAAAATGTTTGGTTTAGATCCTGAGAATCCATGGCATTTGGGTTATCTCTGTTTTAGAGGTGGTGTTGCTAATTTGAAAAAAATGTGATTTTGAAATATTTGTATCAATTTAAACCTATTCTGAATTTTGATTTAGGTTGGAGTCTTTCTAAACTAACTCATGATTATGTTCTAACATGTTATTTCCGATGCCTTTGGCTTCTAATTTGAAATAGAGAGTTATTGTTAATTTTCAAATCTGATTAGAATTTAGATAATTTTGTTTTAAAAAAGGGGGAAAGTTTTTAGGAATTGATACAAGAATTCTCATGTTGGTATTTTACAAATTTGTTATCTAGCCTATTATACAACACCAATGAAACATAAATGGCAATCTTCATGCTTAATCTTATTTTTTTTTATAAAATGCAATGTTATTTGATACCTATGAATGGGTGTTTTATATGAAACACGGATACACCAGCCTTTGAGCTCCAATTCTATTGATTTTTATGATTAATTTTGTTCTACATGATCATTTGGGGTATTTTGTGTGGGTGTAATGTGTTGATCCATTTTGTGCTTGTTTTAATAGTGAGATGATTTCTTTTTCATGCATGTTTAGTTATTGGTACTTTATTCTCCCCCCTGGTTCGTAATAAGTTGTACAAAGTTTCTGACCCTGCTAGGTTTGTAAGTATTTATTTATTTGGTTATAATTTTTGGGTGTAGTTTATATGTGTTTATTTGTTTATATTTTTTTTATTACTTTCCTTTTATTTCTTGTTTTGTGTTGTATAATTTTTTTATTTAGTTTGTAATGTCTTGTTCAAGGTTGTTTCGTTCCCTCTGGATGTAAGATCTGACCCCTTCTTCTTTTTTCTTTCTTTTTTCCTTCCTTTTTTGTGTTTGGTTTGCTTTATTCTCTTATTCATGTTCTCACCATTCTTTTTTTAATTTTATTTTATATTATTCCAATCCTTTTCTTACTATTGGCCTTTCGTTGTTTTTGGGGTTTATAGGAGTAAGTTTCTTTCTTAAAGCATAAATTTGATTATCTTAGATAAGCATATATGAAATAAAAATTTCCTAAGGTATTAGGCTTCAAAAGATTTTGGGTTCTTGCTATCTTTGGAATCAACTTGTGGGTCCAAAGCCCATAATCCATTCTTAAAAAATTCTAAGGTCCAAATTCGAGGTCCATGGAATTAAAGCTTTTGGGTTTAAGTTCAACATCCTTTGAATAAGCTAAGGGTTCCAAAGGCCCAATAAAATTATTTTAAATAGGTTCCAAAGGCCCATTAATCAAAGATCAGTTTTTTCTGTTTGAAAGGGTTCAAAGCCCAATATTTCTCAAATGGCTCCAAGGGTCCAATTAACTTAGTTTCTAAATGGGCTTCAAGGGCCTAATTGAATTAAATGTTCTCAAGAGAATTTCATAAAATCCAATACTGTTTAAGTCATCTTCAAAAATTTTGTTTTGGTCCCAATACTTTTAGTAATCTTATTTTGATTCCAACACTTTTTAATTATTACATATTGTTCCCAATACTTTCAGAAATGGCTTTTTGGCCCTAGTTCTTTCATAAATTTTGTTTTGGCCCCAATCTTTTTAGAAAATGCATCTTTGGACCAGTACTTTTAGAAATTATATTTTTGACCCTCAATGATTTTCAAAACTTCGTCTATGCCCCAAACGTTTCAGAAATATCAACTTTGCCTTGTAATTTTTTATGTCAATTTGGGTTAATAAAATTACATATCATTTTGACTCTTTGCAAACATTATGTCTCCCATAAATTTCATGGACTTTCAATGGAAGTTTATCTTTCCTAAAGTCTCGACCCTTTCTTTTTTAAGCTTTCAGTGGAATTTTATATTCCCCGAGATTTTAACTTTCACAGATCTTCAGTGGAGGTATACACTCCCCAATATTCTAATTTTCAAGAGCTTTTAGTGGAAGTTTATCTTCTCTAAAGTCCTAATTTCCCTAGGCTGTAGTGGAGGTTTATTCTTTTCAAATGTCTTAACTTCTTTTCAAAGCTTTAAGTGGAAGTTTATCTTCCCCTAAGGTCTTAACTTTCTTAGGCAAGAGATCATACATCTCACCTAATTAATTTATCAAATTATTCTAAACTATGTTGACCTTGATCCTTTTTGCTGTAAGTAGGCACTTACTTGGTAAAGCAGGTCTAATTCTTTTTTTTTTTTATCTTTGTCCATTATTATCATATGAAAATAGGGGGTACCTAACACATTCCTCACACGTAATTAGACTCTCGAACCCTTCCTCTAATTCCAAGGGCCAGTTTTGCTTTCTTTTTTAAGGATCTCAATTATCTTTCTTATTAATTGGCGGTGACTCCATTTTTCTCTGCGTTTTCCCTTACGCTCCCAAAAGTCATAAAATTATGGTTTTTTTACCGGTCATTACGTATTGACAGGTAATATTCTTCTTCTTTTTTTCTTTGCATAAGATTGTTATTATTTTTTCTTCTTTTTGATTTTTGTTTGAGTAGTGATCCCCTTTGTATCCAAAATTCACAAGCAGAGGGGTAACTTGCTTTTCAATGATCCTGAAGAAGGACCCGCTAAGATCCTAATTTTTTTTAATTAGTTAAGCATGTTGATATCAGATGTAATTTAATCACGTTGCTGGTATAATTTAATCATGTTGTTGCTAGCTTAATTGAATATGTTACTGCTGGTTGTTGTTAATCATGTTGTTGCTGGTTTAATTTAATCTTGTTGCTAGTTTTATTAAACATGTTACTGCTGGTTGTTGTTAATCATGTTGTGGTTGGTTTAATTTAATCATATTGTTGCTAGTCTTTGATTAAACATGCTGCTGCTAGTTTAATTTGAATGTGTTGCTGCTAGTTTAATTAAGAATGTTGATAATCAGTTTTAATTAATCATGTTGTTGTTGTGTATCCAATATATTGATATTGAGTATGTGGAACATGTTATATTTCAAAAAAAAGGTTGCTATTTGCATTTAAACATGTTATTGGTGAATGTAAATATTACTGTTTGTATAAATAATTATTGTTGTTTGTATAGAAATAATAAATTGCTGTTTGTATTGCTGTTAATGTTGTATGTTCAAATAAATTGTTGTTTTATGGTTAAATATTGTTGTTCATGTTTAAATATGCTGATGTTGCACATTCAAAAATGTTGCTGTTTCTATTCAAATATTTTGTTGTTTCATGTCCCAATATGTTGTTTCAGGTTTAGGTAGGCTGCTGCTGATTGTTTCGAATATGATGTTATTGAAATTAATTCTTCTTAGGTTAGTCAAGTGAAGATCAAGGTATTAAATTTCGTTTCGAGGTACCGTTTCAGTTATTCAGGAAACGGAAACGTTTCGAAACATTTCAAAAATTTCGTGGAAACGAATGATTTTTTAAGAAACGTTTCGA
>JASKGM010094061.1:2426-13033 GCA_034509205.1 Ceratonia siliqua
TTTATAGAAAATTTCAATGCTCGGGCAGTAGTAGTATAGTTTTTTTTTTTGTTTCTACTTCTCATTTTTTTAAAATTTTTTTCTGATTTTTTTTTATTTTTTAGTATTAATGGATTGTTTTTTATGTTATATATTTTTTAAAATGATTTTAGATTTTTTTGAAATTTTGTACTTGTAAAAATGTAAATTTTAGAAAAATAATGAATGAATATTATAAGAAATATAAAAAATTATAAAGAAATATAAAAATATTTCAAAAATTTTTTAGAAAAAAATATGATATAGAAAATAATCAATTAATACTAAAAAGTAAAAAAACAAAAAGAAATTGAGGTGGGGACATAAATAACTATGCTACTGCCCAAAATGGGATGGTAGCATAGTATCTCCCATTTTTATATTTAGAGAAAAAATTCTTGTATAGAATTTATTTACCATGTTATTTATATAAACCACACTTAAAAAAAAATTAAAATGGATACTACACAAAATATAAAGAATCCATGTGTTTTCTATCATACTCATGAGTAAGCTTTTGATTTTTGTTTTGTTTTATAATTTTTATCTTAAGAAATAATTTAAAAGAATCTAAAATATATTTTTAAAAAGTAAAAAAAAATAAAAAATTCTATAGCACAAATATTCAAAAATAAATCAAAAAATTAAAAAAAAAGTAAAGTAAACAAATTCTTTTAATTTTCTTTTATCTTTTACTTTTTTAAATTCTTTTAAATTATTTCTTACAAAAATTATAAAAAAAACTAAAAAACAATAAAAGCCTATACCCATGAATAGAATAAAAATTACCATTCATTATATACGGTAGGAACTACACAAAATGTTGAGGCCCTAACTTATTTTATAAGATGTTTTCGAAGCTACCTCCAAATATGTATAGGTGCACCGGGATGCTTTTTTTTTTTTTTTTTCTTTCATGTTTTTTTATCTTTAATTATTTTTGTTTATATTTTTCAAGGTTTTTTTTAATTTTTTACTCTTTGTTTTGAACTTTTTTTTACATTTTCTTAAATTTTTTTAAGTGTTTGTTTTAAATTTTTTTAACTTTCTTTTATTTTTTTTTGAATTTTTTTCTTAAATTATTTTGATTCGTTTATTAAAATAAAAATTATAAAGAAAATTTTGATGTATCAATACATTAAAATGTAACTTATCAAACATTTAATCTATAAATAACGTGACGATTATGTAAAAATTTCCTATGCATTCTCTTTCATTGCACTAGGTGCAATATAGAATATACCTTAAAAGCTCTATAAACACTTAATTTTGTTCAAATAATTTTTAAAATTTAAAAAAAATAAATAAAATAATTAAAAAAAATAAGGAAATATAAAAATTAGAAAAAAATGGTAATATTTGACCAAAAAAAACATAAAATATGGAGAAAATAAAAAAAAATTCAAAAACCCAAAAAATATAAAACCACATAGATGTGAAAATTTCATCTGTTTACAAAAATTGAAAATTAAAAAGAGGAAGAATAAATGAAAAATAAATAAAATGAAAATGATAAAAAATCAAGAGTCTAATATTTTGTCACTTAGCTCAACAACCCAACTCACAATCCATAACCCATTAGGACTACCTCATCCTACTTTTTGTCCATTTTAATTAAACCTAGTTATCCCCACTTTACTCTCACTTTCACTCACCTTTTCACTTCCACACACACAGCGTCCGTCCCTCTCTTTTATTCACCTCGTTTTTGTTTTTATTCACTCTTGCCTACACATAAAATCCAACCCCTTTACCCATCCGCCCTTTGACCGTCTAGTATAATGCCCATGCTAGCCCAATGCATCCAAGCACATGTGTTTGCCCATTCCAACAAATAACCCAATCTACCCCCATTTGTTCTAACCAAAGGACCACAAGTTCCTTTCTTGGCCACCTCTTCCGAATTCCACAAGCTTCTAGTGTTAGTTCTATCTCTTTCCAGCTAATTCCTCTTGAATTCAAGTTCATCCTATCTAGCTCATCAGGCCAGTGCATGGTAGTCGTACCACAGAGAAAGGGATAAGGGATAAGAAGAGATTTATTGTGATCTAGGTGAGAGACATGTTCCTTGAATCTGCTTTGGTTTTTCTATCTATAAATACCGAGCAGAAAAATTAGCAAGAAAAATTAGAGAGGAAGCCTGGATTAGGAGTGAAACAAATTTCTAAGAATTAATTCTCATATAATCTTCGGGTAAGAGAGAAAGAAATTTGGAAAAGAAGAAGAATTGGGAAGGAAAAGACAGGAAGAAGGAAGAATTTCAAAGAAGGAGAAGACAAAGGAGAATTTCAGAGAGAACTTATAAAGAAGAAGACGACTTTTTTTTAGGGAAAAAGGAAGAGGTAGTCTGTTTAAGGAGGTAAGCTTATGTTTTTATTTGTTTTTATCATCTGTTTTGATATTTCGGGACCTATGATGATGGGTTTTAGGGATGGGATCTTAAAACCTATGAACAAATGGGCATTTGATGTGTTTCAAAGGGGCTTCTGTTTTGAGTATTCTTGCATTAAAGATTTGATTGTGTTGGGTGAATAACTTATTGTTTTTAAGAGGAATTAGTGTTATATTATGGCGGTGCTTGTTTCCCAATGGTAACATGTAGTGCTTCCTTTTTTTTTTTAAACTCTAATTCGATTTTATTCCTTGCTAAAATATGTAGTATTAGTATTATCTTAGTTTTCATTTTTGTTAGAATCAAGGTGCTGGTTATGTGTTTTTATTCCATTTCTTTCACAATTGTGCTGCTATTTTTTTGGGTAAGAAACTGTCTTTGTGTACTATATATTATTCTATCCAATTATGATGCTGTCTTTGTGCTAGGCATATTAGTTTGTAAAGTTAAGGTGCTGTTTTGGTAAATATTATGTTGTTTTGTCATGCTATAATGCTGTTTGGGTAAATAATATGCTATTCTGTCAAGTTAAGGTGTTGTTTTGGTAAATATTATGTTGTTATGTCATGCTATAATGTTGTTTAGGTAAATAATATGCTATTCTGTTAGGTTAAGGTCTTGTTTTGGTAAATATTATGTTGTTCTGTCATGCTATAATGCTGTTTGGGTAAATAATATGTTGTTCTGTCAAGTTAAGGTGCTATTTTGGTAAATATTATGTTGTTCTGTCATGCCATAAAGCTGTTTTGGTAAATAATATACTGTTTTGTCATGCTATAATGTTGTTTTAGTAAATAATATGCTGTTCTTACATGCTATAATTCTGTTCTGGTAAATTTTATGTTGTTCTGTCAAGCTGTAATGCTGTTTTAGTAAATATTATGTTGTTTTGTCATGCTATAATGCTGTTTTGGTAAATTATGTAGTATTTTGTCCAGTTATGATGCCATCTTTGTAATTTACATGTTGTTCTATGATACTGTTTTAGTAGATTACATATTACTTTGGCAAAGTATGGTGTTGTCTTGGGGTATTTAAATTTCATTTTTGTACACCTGAAATATTTGTTAGTGTCTAAGGCATTGTTTTCAAAATCTAAACATTTCTACTTATGATCAAACCAATATGTCTAAGGCATTTTTCATTTAGATGCAAGGATGAAAGTGCGGAGTTAGTTTTTTTTTTTACCATGATTAATTTTGTTCTTTTTGGCATATTACTGTGAGTAATCTATTTTAATATCGTTGGGATTAACTTCAAGTTGTTTTAATTTGAAGAGCATGTTGTGGTAATTGAGTTTATTGGGATTTTAAGCTTATTTAATTTTTGGGCAAAGGATATTATTATGACCTGACATAGGAATACTTGATTTCTACCTCAGAGGGGTTTAATTTCTGGAAAGTATGTTTGTGGGATTAATTCATTTAACTTAGTTTGATTCCGTCATTTAAATAAGGCATGTTTTACTTGGTCATGATCTTAGGGTGCTAAAATTTGAATTGTGTATATTTTGGGGGACTGTAATTGGTTTATTTGTGTGGAAATAAATTTGTTTATGGCTATAATGTCACTTGAACTTGGCGCCTTCCTTCCCACAGTCATTTGAACATATAAAATACCCCCTTAGCTTTTAAGCTCAAAATGTAATATTCTATGTAATACCTTATGTATACATGTTTGTTTATTTGTGATTCTTCTTATTTACTTTCAATTGGGTTGTGTATAGTATTTCTATTTATTGATCTTTGTTTTTTATTATTTAATTTTTTTTGCTTATTTTTGTTTTGCCCCTTCCTCATTTGGACATATGGCACAAACCTTCTCTATAGTTCATTTTGCCTATGTTGTTTTTGTAGGTGTTTTATTCTTGCACGTTTTGTAAGTGTGGTTTTCAAAAATTTTTTTTAAATCCCAAAAATAAATTAGAAGTTAAAATTTTCAAGCTTCAAGGGCTCTTAATAAAATGAATGTGAAGCCAAAGGCTTTGGAGATAAAATTTGAACAAATTTTCTTACAGAAAGAAGAAATGGGTTTTAAAGTCTAAGTATGTTCTCCCAAATATAATTTCTTTTTTTTTTTAGAATTTTTAAATGGAAGTTCAAAGGTGGATTCCAAGAAGTCCACTTTTATCCAGATCTAGTAAAATTCTTTTTGAGAGTATATTTAACTTTTATTATTCATTTAAAGATGAGTGTAAATGATATTAATTGCATGAGTATTTTAGGCTGGTAGGTAATAACCTGAAGGGTAATTTCCTACGCCAATCATATGTCCTAAAATGGAGCGTGACAAAGTTGGTATCAGAGCACGGTCTAGGCATGTGGTTAGGGCATATAGAGGTCTCTAATAAGTCCATGCTACGGGGACTGATAGACCCCGTTGATGATAGGTGTGCCCGAGAGCACTTATATTAGTTAGTTTGTTAAAACCCAACCCGAATTACTCCATCAATACTCAAATATATTCTAATTAGTGTTACCCACTAAAATTGCCTATCAACTAAGACCTTTCTATTTCCTTTTCTTTTTGGACAATGCCTCTAAAAACTCAAGCCCGTACTAGTCTAAGGCAGGAAGAGGCTACTACGTCTGAAGGGGCCTCCACCAAACCAGTGACTATACCTAGGGGTCGAGGAACACTTAGAATTCATCTACCACTAGAGGAAATTAAAAGTACTCCTACCCCTGTTTCTGCTCTTCCACCTTAGGCTGCAGTTCCAGAATGGGCACAGGAGATACAATAGGCTTTTCATACCTTAGTCACTGTGATGACTCAGACGAACACACCAGCACCACTAGTGAGTATTCCAGTGACCTCATCTGTCCCTGTTTCATCAGTGCCTGTGGTGGTTCCCACTCTCTGTAACTTTCTGCCAAAATTTTAGAGGATGAAGCCCCCTTGATTCTCAGGAGTTGAGTCAGCAGTTGATCTTCAGCAGTTTCTAGAACATGTGAAAAACTTATGGCGGATCATTGATTGTACTGAGACAATAGCTGTGAGAATGGTGGGACTTCAGTTGGATGGTTCTGCGGTAGATTGGTTCCGAGTATGACAGGTGAAGGGACCATTAAAGGAACTAGAGAATGCTTGGAATTCCTTTAAGGCAGCATTTCTTTAACAGTTCCTTCTTGAAGGAGAAAGATAAGCTAGGGCTAATGAGTTTCTCTCTCTACGGAAGACCAGAGAGATGTTGGTTTCTGAATATGCCACTAGGTTCCCATGACTATCTCAATTTGCACCCTATGCTGTTCCTATTGAGAGAGAGAAAGTTTGACGCTTTGTATAGGGGCTGGGGACCTACTTTTATAGCGCGGTTCATTCACAGATGATAGCACTTATGAGTAGGTATATAACTGGGCAATTGAGTTTGAAAACATGTCGAAGGAAAACAGCCACACAAATAATACTTTTATTGGTAAGAAAAGGGCTAGATCTGAGTCTTGTCCTCCAAAAGCCCCTGCCACGTCGAACACATTTCCATCTCGACGTTAGGACCAGCGCCCTCACCAGTCGACTTCATGTAACTACTATTCTGGAGGGAACAGTCCTTACACTCAGTCATCTGCTCAGACCACACCTGCATGTGGTACATGTGGTAGGTTCCTCACTAGTTTTTGTCATGAAGTGAAGGGTGCCTGTTTCAGATGTGGGCAGGCAGGTCATGGTTGGAGGGAATGCTCAGTGAAGGTGACACCCTTTAAAGGTGGCACAAACTCGACAGCTTCTAATACAGCACAGCAATCCTCTATGGCATCAGCTCAGTTCCCTGCCCAACCCACCAGAGGTGCGGGTAGGGGGATGGAAGGTCGAGGTCGTGGTGGTAGTCCTGGACCACAGGCTCGAGTTTTTGCTCTAACCAGACAGGACGCTATGGCTTCAAATGTTGTTGTTACAGGTACTTTACTACTCGAATCAATTCTAGTATTTGTGTTGTTTGATCCTGGAGCGACCTACTCCTTTGTTTCTGTTTATCTACTATCATGATTGATGAAATCAGTCAATGCACTAGAGTACCCATTGGAGGTATCTACACCTCTGCAAGAATCATTAACTATCGTTGACATGGTGAAGTCATGTTCACTCATTATCTGTGGTACATCACTATCAGTGGATTTAATTATCCTGAATATCCACGGGTTTGATGTAATTTGGGGAATGAATTGGCTTGCAAGCCATCATGTAGTGGTGGACTACTTTGGTAAAACAATAAAAATCTGTCTATCTGGGAAAGAACTGATTGTGATCCAAGGAGACAGAAGTGAAGTTTATACTAAGCTCATTTCTGCCTTAGGAGCCCAGAAGTTATTAAGGAAAGGTGGCGAGGCTTATTTGGCCTTTGTTAAGGATATCGAAAGTCTGAAACACCGATTAGAAGAAGTTCTGGTAGTAAGTGAATTTGCTGATGTGTTTCTAAAGGAATTACCGGGTTTTCCACTAGAGAGGGAAATTGGGCTTTGTATTGACACTCATTCGGGGACAAATCCAATATCACTTCTTCCACATAGGATGGCTCCTGGTGAGCTTAAGAAGTTGAAGGTATAGCTACAGGAATTGATAGAAAAAGAGTTCATCCGCCCTAGTATCTCTCTATGAGGGGCACCAGTATTATTTGTGAAGAAGAAACATGGATCATTGAGACTCTGTATAAACTACAGACAGTTGAATAAAATCACCATAAAGAATAAATACCCCTTGCCTCGAATAGATGACTTATTTAATTAACTGCAAGGAGCTCAGTGCTTTTCTAAAATAGATCTACGTTCAGGGTATCATCAGCTCCGAATACGGAAGGATGGCATTCCTAAGACGGCTTTTAGAACTAGATATGGGCACTATGAGTTTATGGTGATGTCGTTTGGGTTAACTAATGCCCTTGATGCTTTCATGGATCTCATGAACAGAGTATTCCAGTCATTTCTGGATCGGTTTGTGATAATCTTTATAGACGACATGTTGATTTATTCTAGAAGTGAAGAAGAACATGATCAGCACTTGAGAATGGTATTACAGATCTTGAGAAAACATAAATTGTATGCTAAATTCTCGAAGTGCTACTTCTGGCTTTCACAGGTAGCCTTCTTGGGACATGTGGTCTCCAAGGAAGGGATTCATGTAGATTCTAAAAAAGTATAGGCGGTTAAAAATTGGCCCAGACCGTCTTCACCGACAAAAATCTCTAGCTTTTTGGGTTTAGCAGGGTACTATCATTGTTTTGTGAAGGATTTCTCAAACATAGTGGCTCTCTTGACAAAACTAACTCAGAAAAATGTGAAGTTTGAATGGGTGTTAGCTTGTGAAGATAGTTTTCAGAAGCTTAAGGAACTCTTAACTACAGCCCCGATTTTGACTTTACCGGAGAATGGGTATGGGTATGTCATTTACTGTGATGCGTCTTGGATCGGACTGGGCTATGTATTAACGCAGAAAGGCAAGGTTATCACCTATGCCTCTAGACAACTCAAGAAGCATGAACAAAATTACCCTACCCATGACATTAAGATGGCGGCTATTGTATTTGCATTGAAGGTTTGGCAGCATTACCTTTATGGTGAAACTTGTGAATTTATATCGACCACAAGAGTTTGAAGTTCATCTTTGAACAGAAAGAGTTAAATCTGAAACAGCATCGGTGGATGAAACTGATTAAGGATTATGACTGTTATATCCTTTATCATCTAGGTAAAGCTAATGTAGTGGCAGACGCGCTCAGTAGAAGGTTTAGCAGTAGCTTGTCACACATTGAAGCTGGCCGTAGGTCCTTGGTACGTGAGTTATACAGTTTGGAAAATAGTGGGGTTGAACTACAGATAGCTTCATCTGGTGTACTTTTGACTGGCATATAGGTATAATCACCCTTGAGGGAACAGATTAAAGCTACTCAGGCAAACAATCCTAACAGGGCTAAATTATTAGAGAGGGCAAAGTCAGAAATTGTTACAGGTGTCACACTAAATGATCAGGAGGTACTATTCTACACAGATCGATTATGGGTACCGAAAGTGAATGAATTAAGGAAACAGATAATGCATTGTGCTCACTTATCATCTTATGCTATGCATCCAGGAAGTAATAAAATGTATCATGACTTGAAGGTTCATTATTGGTGGAATGTAATGAATAAGGACATCATAGACTTCGTTTCTCATTGCTTGACTTGTCAACAGGTTAAAGCCGAACACCAAAGGCCTGCAGGGTTACATCAGAATATGGTGATTCCAGTATGGAAGTGGGAGCAGATTACCATGGATTTCCTATCAGGGTTGCCAAAAACCCTTAGAGGGTATGATTCGATTTGGGTGATTGTGGACAAACTCACAAAAAGAGCACATTTTCTACCAGTTAAGACTACTTATGCAGTTTCGTAGTATGCACAGTTGTATCTGGACAAGATCGTTTCCCTTCATGGTATACCTTTGTCCATAATCTTTGATCGAGGTACTCAGTTCACGGCTCAATTTTGGAAGTCATTCCAAGAGACCTTAGAGACTCAACTACACTTTAGCACTGCCTTTCACCCCCAGACCGATGGTCAGTCTAAAAGGACAATTCAAGTGTTAGAAGACATGTTATGAGCCTGTGTTATGAAAATTGAGGGTAGGTGGGAAAAGTATTTACCGCTCATTGAATTCGCTTATAATAATAGCTATCACTTCAGTTTACAGATGGCTCATTTGAAACACTGTACGGTCGTAAATGTAGGTCCCCTATGGAATGGTTTGAAACCAAAGAAATTAAGTTACTTGGACTCCACTTATTTATAGACGCCATAGAGAAGGTAAAAGACATTAGAGAGAAACTATTAGCTGCTCGGAGTTGGCAAAAGGCGTATACTAATAAGCGAAGAAGAAAACTTGAATTTTAAGTGGACGAACAGGTTTTTCTTAAGGTGTCTCCGATGTAGGGAGTAATGAGGTTTGGTAAACGAGGTAAGTTGACACCTCGGTACATTGATCCATTTCCTATCACACAACAAATTAGAGTAGTGTCGTACAGACTTAACTTACCACCAGCATTATCAGGGGTACATATTGTATTCCATGTCTCTATGTTAAGAAAGTATGTTCTAGATAATACCCATGTCTTAATAGAGGTGTTAGTAGAAATAACTCCTCAGTTGGCATACGAGGAACGACTGGTAGCGATCGTTGACCACCAAGTTAGAAAGCTTAGGTCCAAGGAATACCCTTTGGTGAAGCTGATATGGGAACGCCATGGGAAAGAAGATGCGACTTGGGAACCAGAAGCCCTCATGAAAGAGAAATACCCATTCTTATTCGGTACGTTCCTTTACTTAATGAATCTTTAGCATTTTCTTAGAATTCGAGGATGAATCCTTCTTTAAGGGGGATATAACTTGTAATACCCAAAAAAAAAAATGGTGAATGAGGGCTCAAATGTAAATAACCTATAGCCTAAGGACTAAATAGCAAATTATAACTTTTTATAATGCAAAAAGGCCCATTCCTTTAAAAGCCAAAACCCCACAATTCCTTTCCATTCTTTCCCCCTGTTCGGTGCCTCCTCTTGTATCAACCAAGGAAAATTTTCACACCTCTATCTCTTTCGGCTTGCCTTGGCCACCGTCAGTCACCCTGCCCAGCCACCGGCGGTCACCTTGGTCCCAACCGGCCACTGTTCTAGCTATCATGGAGTGGCCGTAGAATAACATTGTTTTGGGCAAGTTCAAGGTTCCAACACCATTCTTTGTGGGGTAAGTGAGTTCTACCCATCATTCTTCTGAAAAAAAAAAAAATCGAAATGAAAGGGCATAGCATATTTAAAAACTTGATTTCTGATCAAGATGAAATTTTCCAGATTTGGCAAGAAATCTCCCCCCTGTAACGTCATGTAACCGTGAGAGATGAGCCAGTTCTTTTAGTACCAACCTTCTGATAGGTAAGTTGTTTACAGTACTCTGTAGAAGCAAATAAATTTGGGTTACCACTCATTTCTTCTTTCCTTAAATTTCATGATTTATATGGCTCATTTAAAATTGAGTTGTGGGATGCCCACCAAGTGTTTGATAAAATGTTAGAAATAAAACTCATCATCATTTTTGGGATTTTTGGATTTCTGAACTTTCCTTGATAGATTTTTCCAGCATGTGTAAGTTCTTTTGAGCACAAAAACATAACTTAAATGATAATTCTTGAAACATTTACAATTTGGAATAACTTAAGTGATGATTTTGAAACAC